>JAULKM010100398.1:0-10518 GCA_032355605.1 Rubia tinctorum
GTTGTTGCTGATGCTTTGAGTCGTAGACATGTTTTACTTACACAAATGAAGTGTGTCTTTTTCGGATTCTCTTTTGTGTGAGAATTATATGCCAACGATCCTGATTTTTCATCTATCTATGTTACATGCGAGAATGGTTCTTTCGATAAATATTTTCGGCAAGATAGTTTTCGATTCATGAATAATAGGTTATGTGTTGCTCAATGCTTTATGCGTGAAATACTTGTAAGAGAAGCTCATTCGAGTGGTTTAATGTGACATTTTGGTGCATTTAAAATTATACTTTGTTGAATGAGCACTTCTATTGGCCGAAAATGTCACTTCATGTTGATAGGGTTTGTAGGAATTGTATTGATTGCTTGAAGGCTAAGCCTAAGACTAAGCCGCATGGTTTATATACTCCATTACCTGTTCCTACACATCCCTGGGTTGATATTTCTATGGACTTTGTACTTGAATTACCGCGATCCCAAGCAGGTTCTGATTCTATCTTTATGGTTATTGACTGTTTCTCAAAGATGACACATTTTATTCCTTGTAGGAAGACAAATAATGAAAACATGTCGTGGATTTATTTTTCAAAGAAGTAGTTCGTCTCCATGGGATTCCTGCGTCAATTGTCTCTGATAGGGATGTAAAATTTTTGTCATATTTTTGGAACACCTTGTGGCAGAAATTAGGGACGAAATTGTTGTTTTCTACAACAAGTATATGCAAACTGATGGTCAGGGTGAGGTTACAAACCGCACTTTAGGGGCACTATTGCATGCCTTGGTCCAAAAGAACTTGAACAATTGGGACGCTTGCATTCCAATAGCAGAGTTTACTTATAATTGCACTATTCATTCTACTACTTCTTTACCTCATTTTGAAATTGTTTATGGATTTCTACTTGCTACACCTCTTGATTTGCTTCCTTTGAACTTTAAACATATAAAGAAATTAGATGAAGAAAAGAATGTTGATTTTGTGAAAAGATTACATGGGAAGGTGCGATTGAGGATTGAAAGGACGAATGCTCAGAATGCTACTCGAGCAAACCATGGCTGCCGATCTGTCATTTTTAAGGAGTGCGACTGGGTTTGGTTGCACTTACGAAAGGAGAGGTTTCCAAATTCCTTGAAATCTAAGCTAAGTCCTCATGGTGATGGTCCTTTTCAAGTGTTAGAATGTGTGAATTACAACGCCTACAAGATTGATCCGCCCGACGATTATGGTTTTAGTACGACTTCCAAGAATGTTTGAAGACGATTTAGTTTCGAGGGCGAAACTTTTCGACCACTGAGGGAATGATGGAGATCCCAAGACGACTACCACCATAAATGAAGACATTTGACGACTTGATCATACATTCAAGGGTTATGTTCGGGATCCTCTAAGTGACATGGCTGGACCAATGGCAAGGTCAAGAATGAAGCTTAGGGATGCGACATTGAATGATTTGATTGATCAACTTCATGATGAAGAATTAAGGAAGAAGTCGGCTAGGTCTTGGATTAATTATTCAAGCTTGTCGATTAACTGAAGATATTATGAAGAACACTATACTCTTTTTCCCTTTGGGTTTTTTAATGAGGTAGTGTGATCATTGTAACATAATTTTATTTCAATCCAATAACTCGGCCATATGGGCTTCTGAAGAGTTCATACTTTTCAAACCCAGTCCATTAGGGTTTCTCAAATATTGCCTTTTATTCTGATTAGAAATAGATTTGGTAAGATTAGATAAGGTAATACTTTCTAGTCTAAATCATAGACATGATGCGGCTGAGATTACGGTTAAAATAGAAGTCTAGTTAAATATGGTTTTAGCTTCTTCAAGCTGCCATAAGTTGATTCAGATTCCAATTGTATATAGGGTTGTATGGCTGAAAATATCCTCTATTTAAAGAGAGGGTTTGGCCGAGAATTATACCAATATTTTATCAATCAAATATTCAGAATTTTGAGTCTTTCTCATTATTTTCATTGTTTCTTAATCCTTCGGGTTAATTAAGTTTCAATATCCTTTGTGAGTTAATCCTGCAGGCTAGTTAGTGAGCGAAGAACCCTTGTCATCTAAACCCGCGGGCTATTTATAGAACAAGTCGGAATTGAGTGTACCCTACAGGCTAGACGCTTGAATTTCGTGCATTTATACTGGGTTGGGCGAAATCCCCAGTGTAGATAAAGATCCATATTCCACAATCCAAAGTCCTCGCAAGGAGATTCATATCACATAAACTATATAAGTTTCCTAAAAACTATGAAACTGACTGGGGAGGTGATGGGGGATAATACTTGTTAACGCTCAGACCCTTCGAAGTCCTTCGACTCTAGATTCAATCCTCCTGCTAAGAAAATCAAACAAAATAAATATGACACAAAAAGAAAATAAAAGAATGCAAGAACTCGAAATCCTTGATGATTTTTGGCCACATTGATCTTTTGCTTTGCTCTGATACCAACTGATATGAATATCCTTGCAAAGACTTTGAATTGCAAAATTTTAGATTTTTGACAAAACGTGGGATTTTGAAAACCCTAGTATAACTGCACAAGCTTATCAAAACTAGCTCCTGAGATCTTGAAAAGCTCGAGATTTATGAAGCTAAACAGCCCGCAAGATTATTTCACAAATTGAAGGTATTAATACTTAATTAACCCATGGGATTAAGCAACAATGAAAATGCTCGCAAGAAATGAGTGTAACTAAAAAATTCTGAATATTTGATTGATAAAATGGTGAGGAATGGCTCGGCTATACCCCTCTATTTATAGGGGTATATCTCACTCAAAATAATAATTACAATTTGAAACCGAATCGGCTTATGGTAGTTTTAAGAAGCTAATACCATATCTAACGAGAACTCCTAAAATAAATGGTAATCTACTCGAATTCTTCTGCAAGTAACCTTGAAGAAGATTACCTTATCTAATCTTACCAAATCTAAGTCTAATTAGAATAAAACTCAATATTTTCAAAACCCTACTGTAATGGGTCAAAAATATGGACTAAAATTTCAAAGACAGCTCTTCAAAAAGCTCCCAAGACCGAGCTATGGATCAAAATGAAATAATGTTACAATAATTTACAAGGATCACTTTACTACATTAAAAACTTGATGGAAAGAAAGAGTACATCGTTCTTCACGGTGTTTTCAGTTAATTGACAAGATTGAATAATTAATCCAAACCCTAGCTGATTTAGTCTTGAGTTCTTCATCATGAAGTTGATCTATCAAAGCATTCAATGCCGCATATCTAAGCCTCGTTCTAGACCTTGTCATCGGTCCAACCATGTCACTTAGAGGATCCCTAACATAATCCTTGAATGTTTGATCAAGTCATTAAATGTCATCATTTATGCTGGTAGTTGTCTTGGAATCTCCATCATGGTTATTTTTAATTCCTGTTTTAGAGTATTTCTAGAAGATTATTGTATCATAAGCGAAAGAGAGAAGTGAGACTTTCACTATCCGAGAAGGTTGCTTATAGTACTCCATGTTTGAGTGTGAATAGAAAATTAAGATTTCTGGAGAAGGCTTATGGTAATATGAATACCAAAGGAGAGAGTGGGTGTCCCTAATTGAGGCCTCTAGAAGCATGGGGAAAATGGCGTTATATTGATTAAGATGTAAAAAAGACTAGGTGATGTTTCCAAGGATTATCTTTACCGGTTTTAAAGAGAAACCTAAGTGAATTAGCAATAACCAAGATATTACTCCTCTGTAGTTTATTAGAAATTCCAGCATTACACATTCACGAGAATTAATTTCTTGCATTTTGAATTTAGGAAAAAAATAAAAGTAAAGTCGTTGATGAATAACGTATTTACCAATTTTGGCATGTATGTGCTAGATCAACTTCATATGCCTTGATTAAACATATATATTAAAATTAGTGAGCATTGAGTTTTAAATTGTATTTATTTGTTACAAATATTTATTCAAATTCATAATATGTAAAATTGCATTCTCCCTGGACCATAATTTTAAAGATTTAAAAAAATCTTATAAAACACTATTTCTTTGAAAATAAAGTGATTTTTTTAAAAAAAACTTTCTAATTTGCTTCTTTCCTTTCTACAAAATTGCATGTTTAAAAATGAATAATCAATATCATTTTAGTTTTCATTTACTTTTTCCTAAATAAGATCGACACTCCTCATTTATAAACTCCTTACTGATATGATGACTCCGAGCACCATATTGGTGAAATGCACTTCAATGGAGAATACAAATTTACTTATTGTATTATCCCCGTTTTACCGAATCTAACCTCAAAGCAAGGAGTTTTGCATAGTCTAAGTACTTCTTCACATATTCCTTGGCTTCCTAAGTTTCATTAACCCAAATTGCTACAACATCACTGTCATATTTTTTTGTAGCACTCATATATTGGTGACATGCTTTTCCACTCCCTTTCATAAAATATAGTTTATGCACATTTTACTAGTTTTTTTAGATTTTCAGGATTAATAAAATGAAATCCATTTGATCATTCATTCCAAGATTACAATAAAAATAACTTCTCTGACCCTTTCCATAGTTGATTTATTAACACTATTTATGGAATTCATGGGGTTTTACTCGTCTCAAGGAAATATAACTGCACTCTTAGTTTGAATAAAATTTGTTTAAAAAATTATGTGCAATTTGATAAGAATTGTTCGCTAATAACAGGTCACACAATAAACTTCACTGAAAATTTAAAATTGTTGATGAATATGATAGTATATCATCACTTTATCTTACATATATTTTTTAAAATTTTATTTTGGTAATCTAAAAGTACTTATTGACTTTTTATTGATTAAATTAAATTAAATTAAATTGAAAATATATAAAACAATTTGAATCGGTAAAATATTTATTTTCTATTAATTTAAGATTTTATGATGTGAAAATAAGAAAAATAATAAATGTATGTTAACAATAATGTCTGTGCAATTTATGCTTGACAACGCATACACAACCTTTTTACGTAATTTGATTCAGCAAATAATAAATGAAAAGTATTACACATTTGTCTTTTTGCTATATCCAATTAAATATTTAACTTTAAAGAGTCATCTATATTGTCGTAAGTGACTGTAAATTTAACTAATAATTAATATGCTTTGAAAAATGGTATTTATTGATTTGACTTGGAAACCAATTTTTTTTAAAAATAAATCAGTGCTAATGAGGCACTGACTGGGCCCTGACGATGCAATGACTATGTATGGAAAAATTTGTTAGAAATTAATTAACTCATGAGAAAATGGTTAAACTCGCGAGAAAGTGACACAAACGAGAAACTTCTTGAGAGCAATATGTGTGTTGCACACGCGCTGGTTGGATCAGGTGTGGAGATCCATGTGCAGGCGAGTTGGATAGCGCGTGTACCTCACGCACTTTCGTTTTGAAGAAGACATTTCTAGAAGAAGATGGCATCGTTATAGAGAAGTCAGAGAGCTGATAAGAATGCCGATATCCATTGGCTACAGAAGATTTTCTTTTCGATCGGCGACGAAAGGCGAACAGAGATAGCGACGACTTAAATAGGCAGTTAACGATTTGCTGACCGAGCAAAATAAAGGAGAGAGTGAGCTGGGTAGTTGGCAGTGGGAGTAGATCGGATGAGGTGGAGACTCGCTGGAGCGAAAATCATTCGCTGAAAAATCTGAAGAAGGCGGAAGATGTTTCTATTACTGAAGACGACCAGGCGCTGGTGGATTCTAATTTGTGGTCATTGGAAACTATGCTTAGCGGAGACGATCGTTGAGAGCTGCCGATGGGCGGCGGCCGTGAATCAGAATAAATGCAGAAAGAAAATATGGAAACTTTTGGGAAAAGCCAGAGAATTTTTAATTAAACCTGTCTGATACCAAGATAGAATTTGAAGCCCACAAATTATTATGGCTGGGTGTATTCATATATATATAGTGAGTACAAAGAGTATACAAAGTAGAAACAAATATGGAACTGGATATATACAAAACCAATCAGAAAGCGTCTTTCTTTCTTATCCTGATTCTAAATGAACTATATCTCTATTAATGCTTCTTTCCTATCAAAAAATTTGCATGTTTAAGAGAGAAAAAAATAATGATCAAGATCATCTAGCTCTTACTTATTTTTTGCAAAATTAGGCCGACACTCATTGTTTGTATACCCCTTGGAGATAAAATTTATCCGAGCTACTTTTTAGTGAGGTGCACTTGGCAAGAGAATACCAATTTGCTTTTTGTAACCTCCCTATGTTACGAAACCTAACCTCGAAAAAAGGATTTATTACTTAGTCATCTAGGTACTACATCACATATTCTTTGGCTTCCTATGTTCCATTAACCCAAGTGGCTACTACATCATTGTCACTTTTTTAGGAGAGCTCATATGATGATCACATATTTTGTCCCCTTTCATAATATTCTTTTATGCATTTTTGTACGATTTTTATTAGGATCACAATTAAGGTGAATAAAATTGAATCCATTTGATCCTTCTTTCGAAGTTTATACTAAACAGACCTTCTCGGACCCTTCCCAGGGTCAATTTTTTAACAATATTAGTGAAAAGTCATTTTATTTTACTTATCTCATTAAACTATAACTATACATTTCTTTATGAACTGCTTCAATCTGAGGTATTTGGTAGAAACTATTCCCTTGAATTGAGTTTATATCGTTCAACCCAATTGAAACTTGTAAATGTGGGTTTTCCTTATAAACTAGAACTCCAAATACAACAAATATTTGTGTGCATTTTATGATATCGTCACATAATGGCCAATTACTTTTATTTATCAAAAAAATTATATGTGAATTATGCTAATAGTTTATAAATTTCTTTTCTTCATTTTAACTTTATAATCATTGTAAAGAGGCTGAGCCAAGCTTAATCTTTCTCTTGATAAAATTCGACAAACCTGCACATGTAAAATTTTTATTTACATGTTCACTGTTGGCATGTTTGGCTAGTGAGTCTGCAAGAAAATTTGCTTCCCGTAGATGTGTTTGAATCAGAAATCGAGCTTGTTCACCAGCTTTCATATCTTTCTTACTTTAGTCAGGATCTGCCAAGGGGCATTGAATTTTTTGTTGACTATTTTTACTAGAAGTTTTGAGTGGCTTTCAATCTATATTTTGGTGATGTTCTGATAAATGCCTAGTTGTAGTCCATATAGTAAAGGAGTGACTTTAGCTTGGAGGGACAACTTGGATAAGACATTGTTTCTGCTATTACATGGAACCCTTTGTTGTTTAAGATTATGCAACCTGCACCAACTCTCCCAGTTTGTAGAGAGGAGCCGTCTGAGCTAAGCTTTAAATCTTCCGGAAGGGACCAAGAAATTATTTTATGTATTTGGTGAACGTCGTTTCACTCACCAAAATAATATGCAAACTTTATAGATGAGATTAGGACAGTAGTAAACCGTGTCAATCCCACGAGAAACAGAGCAATAACTATAAATAATTCCTACTAATATAGATTTTTTATGTAGCGACCACGCCTTAATTTTCAATATTTTATCTAAAACTAATAAATGCAAACTAACAAATGTCAAATATGAAATAAAATGAAAACTAATAATATAAAATTATAGAAAATATAAAATGAACGTAATCGGTTCGGAATAACTCACATTAGTTTAACATCGATCATAGGCGCAATACCGAATTAATCCTTACGTATCTATCACATATAGGAAAGTAGGTACGCTTAACCCTCCCAATTCTTTTTTACTTTATCGACAATTAATCAATTATAATCAACTAACTGTTTCCATTACCAAAATGGCCCAAAAAGTATTCGTTGAACCAAAACAAACTTTGATAGAATTAAGAATCAAAAGAACCCGATATAGCATTTACCAAAGTTAAAGGAAATAACATTGCACACTCAATTATTCCCTATCTTACTATTACAGTTTTAACTAGTTAGTTGTTTTTCACAAGATTGTGCCACTTACTAATCTCATCCAACAATTACATTTTGGTGGAATAAGATAGCCATATCCTAATAATATTCAAGTTAATCAGGCCTAAATATATCAAAAATAAAATAAATCAAGAACAATCAAGAACATATAAGAATCAACCATAAAGGAATTAGGTCTCACGATACATAAACTAATACTCGTTATTCCATGCCGATATATAAATTAACTACTCATAATAATTAAACGAAACAAATAAAGTATAAAAACGTAACCTAATTAAACTAATAAAATAATAAGAAATTAACAAGGCAAACCGTAAGAAATCTGATCATTGTCTGCGCACACGAATTAAACAAACATTGATTCAGTTAGTCTCAAGACCTGCAACTGCCCTTGTTCTTTCTTTGGAAGAAAGTAACTAATATGAAGTGATATTTCCCAGCATTATCCTTACGGTTTTAAAGAGAAATCTAGGTGAATTAGCAATAATCCAAAATAAAAGTAAAGTTGTTGATGAATCTCGTAGCTACCAATTTTGGCATGTATGTGCTAGATCAAGTCATATGCATCGATTAAACATATATATTTAAATTAGTGAGCATTGATTTTTAAATTGTATTTGGCTTTAACAAATATTTATTCAAAATTCATAATATGTAAAATTGTATTACCCTGGACCATAATTTTCAAGATTAAAATAAATCTTGTTCATTGAAGCTAAAGTGAATTTTTTGTTTTAAAAAACTTTCTAATTTCCTTCTTTCCTTCCAAGAAAATTGCATGTTTAAAAAAAATGAATAATATATATCATTTTAGTTCTCATTTGATTTTTCCTAAACTAGATCGAATCTCCTTATTTATAAACTCCTTACTCATAAGATAACTCTAAGCACCTTATTGGTGAAGTGCATTTGAATGAAGAATACAAATTTACTCATTGTATTATCCCAATTTTACCAAATCTAATCATGAGTTTTACACAGCCAAAGTACTTCTTAACATATTCCTTGGCTTCCTAAGTTTCATTAACCCAGATGGCTACAACATCACTGTCACATTTTTTTGTAGCACTCATAAAATGGTGACTATACTCTTTCATAATATATACCTTATGCATATTTTTACTAATTTTTTAGATTTTCAAGGTTAATAAAATAAAATCCATTTTAGCATTCATTCCAAGATTACAATAAAAATAATTTATCTAACCCTTCCCACGGTTGATTTATTAATACTATTTGTTGAATTCATGGGCTTTTACTAGTCTCAAGGAACTATAACTACGCTCTTAGTCTCATAAGAATTGTTCACTAATAACATCATATACTACAAACTTACACTAAAATTTCAAAACTGTTGATGAATATGATAGTATATGATGACTTTATCATACATATGTTTTTTAAAATTTTACTTTTAGTAATGTAAATAGTACTTATCGACTTTTTCTTTGTTGTCATTTAATTAAATTACATTGAAAAAACATAAAACAATTTGAATCGGTAAACTATTTATTTTTCATTAATTTAAGACTTCATGATGTGGAAATAAGAAAACTAATAAATGTATGTTAACAATAGTGTATGTGTAATTTATGCTTGACAAAGTATACACAACTGTTTTACGTAATTTGATTGAGTAATAATAAATCAAAAGTATTACACATTTGTCTTTTAGTTTATATTTTATTAAATATTTAGCTTTAACGAGTCATCTATATAGTCGTATTAACTGTAAATTTAACTAATAATTAATACGCTTTGAAAAAAGGTATTTGTTGATTTGACTTGGAAAATTCAATAAATATAAAATATAAAATATCTTTTTAAATTCACAGTCATAGTATTTTCAAATTCTATATAAATACAACCGTCCTTTTAAGGTTTTTCATAGCACCATTCTCAGATAGCATCCTTAAGTTATAATTTATGTAAACCTTTCATTGAATTAGTTATGGAATTTTTTAAAATTCAATTGAGTTTGAAAGCCAAATATAAAGTTTTTTTGGTTTCTTAGTTTTTGACTGAAATAGACGCTCCTTAAATATAAATCCATGCTCTGTTTTTCTCTATGAATTATTTATTTTATTAGGAGAGAAATAAGTTTTCAAACTCTTGTCATCGAATAGTTCCCCATCCTCGATATTCGTTGTTTTTTAAAATCTAAATTGTACATTGGTACTTCTAAGATTGTTGGATTGTTTCAAAACCCATGACAATTGAGAAGATAATTAACTCATCCAAAATTATCAATTTTATATATCTAATATTTGTTAATATAAAACTAGATTATGTTTCCATGCCCTATTTTGCACCGTTTGGTTTTTATTCAGTTATAGTTATTAGTTATATTATTTTTTATAATTTGTAGTTATTTTTAATAAAAGATAAATAAAAATTTTCAAATTCACATTCCACATTTTGTAATAACATGGGTGTTGTCTTCTAACTACATAATGAAATTTGAAATTTTATTTATTTTCCACTAATAGTTCTCTTCTCATCCCTCCCCCACATTGATTTCAGATGTTTTTTTTTGAATTGTAAGTTTGCAGTTATAGATCATTGAATTATTACAAAAATCCTCATATTTATAGATTGTATTTCCTTAAAT
>JAULKM010100399.1:0-10518 GCA_032355605.1 Rubia tinctorum
GCAGAGACAGTCAGATTCTGATGGATGAGCAGAAGGAAAATGGGAGATCAGAGGCTCATCAGAGATCTCTTGATGTTTCGAGCTCGGCTTATAAGAATGGCTATGGCCAAATACTTTCACCTGGGATTTTCGCAATCTGAAACCAGACTAAAATTATGCTCTAATGGTTTCTGATGACTGAGAACCTGTTGTAGATACATATGAGAAACAAACAAGTAGGGGTGCTTCAATTTTGTACCATCTTTTGCAATTTTGATTGCAGTTTAAAAGCTAATATAGCAGGGGTTCTTCAAGGACCGTTTAATGAGAACTCTCAGCTCCACATAACAACTTGGTTCTTTCCTTCTTTGAAATTGCAAGAATCCATTCAATGGTTCTTGAGAAAAAACAGAGTGCTTTCATTTTGGGGGTGATTTCACCCCAATTGGATGATCAATAGGGATCCTATTAGGAATGGAGGGGGAGGACGCTTTTTGGAAATGCGTCCTCGGTGGGTAAGTTTTTTTTATATCTGAAAATGTAAAAAAATAAAATAAAAATTTGAGAAGTAGCATTACCGTAATGCGTTTTCAACCTGATTTTTATTTTTTAATTATTTATACCATAATTTTTTTAAAAAAAATTGAAAAATGAAAAGGATGCATTTCAATAATGCGTCCTCCGAAATTATTTTTTTAATTTGATTAATTTCCCAGAAATTTGAAAAAAAGAAATAATAAATGAAGATGACGCATTTCAAGAATGTGCCCTCTAAAGTGAATTTTTTTGTTGTAAATTTGATTAAATTTCTGGAAATAATTTTAAAATAATAATAAATGTAGAGGATGCATTATATTAATTAAATAAATGTATAATTTTTGTGAAGGAAAAAAATAAATGAAGCGGGCACATAAATAACTTTTTTAAAAAAATTTGTCTTCAAATTTTTTTTAAAGAAAAATTAAAATTCAAGAGGACGCATAATTTTTAATTTAATTTATTTTTTCCCTAAAATTTTCTGGAAAAGAATTGAAAATAAAGAGGACGCATTTGCAAAATGCGTCCACTAATTTTAATTTAATTTTATTTTGCTTTTTGGTAGTAGATTTTTTGTAATACATGTTAATGTATTCAATATATTGTCAATTTTTTCTTGAATGTGTTGGTTAAAAAACTGAAATAGCGATCGTATTCTCTATTTTATTTATATTTATATTATTATTTTATTTTCTGTATTTTGAAATAATAGTCATAGAAAAGTAACGTAGAGAATGCGTAGAGAATACGTTGTCTTACTATTTATTTATTTTTTGTATTTTTCTCATGTTTCTGGTGTTTTTGTATGAACGAAATTTAATACATATATAGGTGTATATATATATATATATATATATGTTTTCCTATGAATTAATGTATTTCCGAAGATGCATCCTCGTGGGGTATTTTTATTTTTCTTTATTTATTGTATCTCTAATTTTTTTAAAAAGAAATTTTGAAAAAGCATTTCAATAATGCGTCTTTAAGGTTAATTTCAAAAAATATTTAATTTATTAAAAACAAATTGAAAATGCACAGGACGCAATTCAATAATGTGTCCTCTAAAATTAATATTAATTTTTTAATTTGATTTATGTTACGATAATTTTAAAGAAAAAATGAAGAGGACGCATTGTTGAAATGTGTCCTTTAATTTAAAAATATTTTTATATATCTTTTTTCGAATTATTTTTAAAATAAAAAAATGAAAATGACGCATAATTTTAATTAAGTAATTTTTAAATTATTTTTTTCCCTTTCTATTTTTTTTTGAAAAAATTAAAAATGAGAAGGACGCATTCTGAGAATGCGTCCTCTAAATTTAATTTATTTAAATTTAAATTTATTTTTCTTTTTGGTAATAGAATGTTTTAAATACATATTAATGTATTTAATATATTTTCTTTTTTTCTTGAATGTGTTGGTTAAAAAACTGAAATAGCGTACCCTATTTTATGTATATTTAAATTATTATTTTATTTTCTGTATTTTGAAATGATAGTCCTAGAAAAGTAACGTAGAGAATGCGTTGTCTTACTATTTATTTTTTGTTTGTATTTTTTTTTATATTTATGGTATTTTTGTATGAACGAAATTTAATACATATATAGGTATATATACATATATGTTTTCCTATGAATTAATGAATTATAAAGGAGAAGAAATATGCGACAAAAAAAAGGGACAAATGCCGGTCAATGAAGGCAGAAGAAAAAGGCAGCTGAGAAAGGCAGCAGAAGAAAGAAAGCAGAAGAAAAAGGTAATAAAAAAGGGATAAAGTGAAGATGCATTTCCATAATGCAACTTCAAATTCATGTTTTTTTTTAAAAAAACAAAAAGCCGGTCAATGAAGGAAAAGGAAAATCAAGACGAAAAAAACAAAATTCCAAAAATGCATTTCCGGAATGCGGCTTTTGCATGGATTAAATAAAAAAAGAAAAAAAAAAAGCAAGAGGACGCATTTCCATTTACATCCAACAGGAGGTACTGTAGCACCAAACTTGGAATTTTCTCGAAAAAAATGAAAAGAGTAGATTTTCTGATAATGAACAATCTTAATTCCAGTTTCTTAACATTTTCCCACAAAATAACACATTATTTTAAAAAGGTAAAATGAGGGGGGGAAATTGTATTGAGATTTATATTTCTATTGCAAATAGGTTCTATTTCCTTTTCATAGCCCAGATTCCATGCAAACAAGCGCAAATGGTTAGTGTTTTTGCAATCGAGCGCGGTATCTTGTAACAAGAAGGCAGAGAACTTGTCCTTTGTACGTGTGTTGGATTCCAAGAATAAAAGTGGAAAGTAGCATTTTCAATTGGAAGGAGGGACAAAGAGAGAGAAGTAGGAAGCTTTCTTTATCGGTACTAAACACAAGCACTTGCAAGTTGCATAACAAAGAGAAAATGAGAGATTGTCCAAATCGTTACAACTTTTAAATAAAATTCATAGTTTGATACTTAAATTTTAAATTTATCCTTTAAACTTACCAATTTTTTCCATTTATGTATCAAATGGGTACCGTTTTAACAAAAAATAATACCAATTTAGATTAAAATTTTACCCAAATGATACTCATTTTTAACTAAAAAATGAATATCTTTTTATATTATTTTTAAAAATTAAGTATCAAACTGTGAATATCACTTAAAAGTGGTACCGTTTGTCAATTGAGAAAAGAATGAAGCATTTTCACAACCTGTGTTAATGGCAAGCAAAATTAAGCTGTGCGAAAAGCAACTGCCAAAATCGAATTCATGAATGATTGGGACATAAAATTTAAAGGTTAGACATGACAAAAAGAAAAGTACTCTTTCCGGTTTTTTTTTATATTGGCATTCTTTCTTTTTTCAGATTTTTTTTTATTTTGGCACATTTCACTTTTGGCAAATTTTAAATTATTTTTATCCATTAAATTTACTTTTTATTTTTTCAATACAACCTATATCACTCATTTTACTTTTTTTTTTTAAAAAAACTTACGTTTTTTTAAAAGAGTATCAATATATTAAGACAAGAGGGAGTATGAATTAGGAACCCGTAGCCTTTTGCCCAAAAGGCTTGAAGCTAAAATGTAAGCACTCAGATCTCTGATTAACTCAAAGCCCAGGAATTTTAGCTCGGATACACTTTAGTGGTGCAAGAGAAATTGTAGGGAGTTGTAAAAGTTACTTTTATTTTCCTATATACTATTTTTTTAAAAAATAAATATTTCAAAGGTACATATATGCGCCCATGTTCTAGTGTGGCTTCACCACGATGTCACGTTGAGGCGCCGCAGAAGAAAAAACAGCCAAATCTGATCCAATTTATCTTAATATGAAATTTTTTTGAGTGTTGCGAAATATAAAAAATGTGTAGTGAAACAGAAAGAGGGTGAATGTAAAGAGGGGAAAAAAAGAAGTGCGAACGAATGAAGTAGAATGAATGAAACAACTGAAAAGTAATTTTAAAATAAAAGTGAAAATTAAATTTTGACAATTCAAAAGTGAAAAGTGTAATTTTTAAGTGGAACGAACAAAATGGTTGTTTAAAATAAAAGTGAAAATTAAATTTTGACAATTCAAAAGTGAAAAGTGTAATTTTTAAGCGGAACAAACAAAATAGTTGTTTAGATTGTGTGTATTTCTATGATTATTCTGTTTATTCTTGAAAAACTGGTTTTACCGTTGTAAATTAACTAGTAATCTTATGTTCCAATATAGTCTAATTTAACGTAAAGTAAATAATGCAAGAGACATACAACTTGGTTACGCAGTTCGGTGAAATCCACCTACATCTGCGGGGCCTGGCCTAGTTTAGAATAAATCCACTAATCAGAAATATAGTACAAAGTACACCATACAAGTATACTTATCTTCTAATTACAACGTGTGGATTTCGCAAGCTCTCCTTACTACCGATCTGCCTTGATCAGACTCCCTTTGACCTCCAAACTCGTCGACTTTGGATCTCCTCCTCCCAAGGAATTAAGGTATACGTTCTGAACTTTAGCAAACAGGTCGTGTATGTCAGATAATGAAAATTCTGGCTCTCGCAAAGCTCTCGGAAGATAGAAATCTGAATGCAGATCTTCTCGGTTTAAATCGTTACTTTGCAGCCGTATAATGTCCTCCATTTATAGTCCATTGCATATCAGAATAGCTCCATAATTATCTCCATAATATTCATATTCCTTATCTGGTTTTGAAACATATATAAATCTCATAAATAAAGGGATTTACCTTAAATCAACTATCCCATAATATTCCATTAATCCAATTCCATAAATAAAGGGATTTTTCATAATTCCATTATACTTCTACACAGCTGGAATAAATATTGCGTAAATCACCAATTATCACAAATGAATTCCATCGCAATATTCTTCTCGCAAATATGATTTCAGCAGTATGTTCCAACATGGTATGTTTACAGCGATATGTTCAAACATGGAATGTTTTCTTTTATTTAATCACTAGTCCACAATTGCCAACACATTTAATCCATGAGATGTTTTTGATTTTTGAACTATTTTTCATCAGTTTACTCACTTTTCACTCTTGCTTCTTGTCACCACTCACTCAAATAATTATTTTATTATATTTTGTCCATTTTATTTAAAATATTAAGCACCCACTAACCGATTAAAATATGTTTCGTTTTCTAACCGTTGTAGCTCTCCGTTCCTTTTGGCTTTACTCTACGGGAATCAATAATCCAGCCCCCGAGGAGAACAAACTTTTGATAAACGAAATTCAAATTAACTAACCACTAAAGTCACATTGAAAACAATTTATTAGCTAGAAGACACTCATCTGAAAATGATTGGTTCTTGTTTTTGCTTCCTCTTCTGTAATACATTCTGTCTTCAGTGGGCGGTTTAAGCGCAATTATGAACAGTATGTGAAGAGGGGTTTTTATTTATTTTATTTTATTTTATTTTATTTTAAAGATAACAACTCCCCGGTATCAACTCCTTATTGGTAGAGGATTATGATTAAGACCTCCCATTATGGATTACTACTTCATCCCGCTAGTAATGAACTAAGTGCTTTTGTACCAAATTTTTAGGAGCTATGGTGGCCCACATATTTGGAGGGGTAGGATTAATTGATGAATTTGGACAAAAAATTTGGGCAATCTTGGACCTTCATAATTTGCTAAATTTGGAAAGAGACAAAACATGTCATTACTGGTGGGACGGACTAAAATAGAAAGTGTGTCATTACTGGTGAGATGGAGGGAGTATGGATTAGTGCTCAAAATGTCAATGATTCGTCGCTTTCTTGCATGATGAGATATGAGGAAATTATATCACAAGCAAATCAACGAAAACAATATCAAGAAATGGACTTTTATATATTATCCAACTTGGAAAGGGCATTTGCATATCGCAATCAAAAGAAAAGGTTACATTTTGTGCCAGGTGGAGTTTTAAGGCACTTGGTTTTGTTCCAAGTAATGGTGATTTTAAAACGAGGTTAGGATAGTTTGTTTGGAAAGACAAGTAACTGTCCTAAATTTACTTGTGCCCCTAAATCTGTAGGAGAAATGGAATAAACAACGCTATGCAATACACAATTTTTTATAAAAAAAACGTTTCATCAGAATTTAAAAGGAACGGCTCATAGGTAACTGAATACAACAGCACAAACTAACATTTAAGAAGATGCAGAAACAGAATCAAATTCTGAACGGTTGCTTCTGAATGGAACAGTCAAACATTATACACAGAATTTATTGTTGTTTAGTCGGAGCCGTACATTAAAAATGTTATCGAAATCAAAACCCGCAACTCAATTTACAATAAATTCACTCATGTGGTTCCTGATACCAAACCAGATCTCGTTTGAATGCGAGGGCATATCATGAATGCATGGGTATTTATATTATCTTCAACTATATTAATATATTCTCTAAAATTTCAAATAATCCACATAAATTTAGTGATGTCAAACTGAATAACATATAATATAATAAATTTTAGTTATTTTCATTGGGTCCGTCTCTTAAAAGACGACATTTCCATAAGTCATGAAAAAACTAAGGTTTAAAGTGCAAATTAGAATAAATGAAGATAAAATTTTCGGGTTGCATGAATCGGGTTAAAAACTTTATAACTACTACATGTTGCATAATAAATTTTTAATATTGCAACTAAGACCTTTTACATTTTACTATCCTAATTAAACTCCGTCTTTTCATAAGCATATGAAAATACGGTATTTCCCAAGATTTTGCCGTTTTCATTACACTATGAATCAATTCAAATTATACGTGAATGTGAGTAAAATTCATTTGATGTTAATTGTTTTCGTTAATATTTAATACAAACTGATTAAATAATACAGCTACCTACGTTTATTTAATTCAAACAAAATTTACTCGAATATCATATCAATGTTTTAATTCTACGGCCGCTGAGGGTGGCGCAAGGCAGTGCACTATCCAGCGCATGAGGCTTGGGTGCTGGAAACCCGGATCCGATGCACAACCGCCAATGGTGGAGCACGGCATCTCAGCCCCGACCTCACATCAAAAAAAATTGGTAATATTTCTCCAATGGTGACCGGCGAAAACATCACCGACGACAATTATTAATCGTGGGTCAGATCCGTCCGAATAGGGCCGTGGCGGGTTCGATCAGATCTGGAATGACTGAACAGGGTCATCATATTGGGCTAAATGAACATAATTGCTGATTTTCATATTTTAGTTGGGCTGATTTACCTCCACTTTCCTTTCTGGTTCTGGTGCCTTTTACCTTTGCTCCATTTTCAGCTTAGTAACTTTAGTTTCATTTTATGTTGCTTTTAGTTATAAGGTTCTTTTAAACCTGGGTCCTTTTTTTTAAAGTATTAGATTAGGAGGTTTCTGCCAATTAGGTTCTCCGGTGACCTTTTAAATGGGAGAATTTGGTTGGCTTCCCATCTTCTCTCCAAATAGACTGGTTTGGGAGAAATCCAAGTCAAAAGTAGTTTAGACAACATAATTTTGGCGAAACCCTCTAAGGTTAAAGAGTAGATTAGTAGACTACGATTGGTTTGGACATTTATCGATAGACTAACATATCATGAAGGTTCAAATTGGTTCGGGTTAGAGATATTCGTGCTTATAAGATATCAATGTCAAGTCTAATGTGCTATTGTGACTGTGTGAGTCGGGACGCTTGCTTGGACTGAGATAACTCTCCGGTGGGTTGAGGTCGACACTGCTGGACGTAATCACGGTAAAGGTGGACCACTCCATTTTACGCAACACCTTCCATTCAACCATCAAGGCAATCAGGATGTTGTGTTTGACTAACCAGGCGCAACTCGGGTTCTCCCCCATAATAAATGATGGTCTTTAACTCTTTATACGCCAGTTTGGCGTAGAGCAAGCTTTGATACACCATGTTGTTGTGGAGCTCAAGTGGGGAGGCTCACCCCCACTCACTCTCAGTGAGCTAGCCATGTGGGATTTCATCTCACCTTGTAATAGATAGGTTTTTCTCATTTTAGATATGGTGCTCTACAGTTTATCAGCTTATCAAGTGTAATAGAATATAGACTATCAATATTACTAGTTTATCAGCGAAAAGTAGATAGACTAACACTGGTGATTGTGCATATAGTTGAACACGAATGTAACTCATTTCTATATATTAAAGAGAAAGAGTCCGACTATTTGTTTTTAAAAATACGAAGTCATTTCTGACATGGTCTAAGAAAATGTCATAAATGGAAGGATTTAAGTAGGATTGAATTGTAAATTGGCAAAGAAACAAGAAAAAAGAAGACAGAAACGAACAGAGAAATATTAGATTCAGAAATTTTGAAGAAAATAGAGGATGAACACATCAAAAGAGTGTACAAATTTCATATAAAAAAACTAGCTAAATCTCATAACTGAATATCCAAAACTATATATGCTAATCCCTCTTCAATGAAGTGGCCAAAAATTAGTTATAACAAACTCTAAAACCTCCTCTTTTATGCTTGATTCTTCCCGGTTACAACTACTGCAATTTTCCAAAGAAATCAGTTAGCTGAGCTAACTGTTTGAGCTATAACCTTCCATAAAAGCCAAAGAATTTATTAAACTATCTCTTGTGTCATGACATACCCTCTCCCTTAGAGTTTAGCTTATCCTTAAGCTACTAAATAGCATAACTGAAGCAGATTTTGAGTTAAAAATTGAAGGTTGGAAACTGAGTATGAATTACTGAGTAAAATCTTGTTAGGAAATAGTGCTGAGTATGAATTACTGAGTAAAATCTTGTTAGGAAATGATGTAAAATCTTGTGTAAATGTTGCAGCAATAGAGTATTAACATCATTTCTTTGCTGCATCATATCCTGAGTAACAGGAAATAAAGAATCTGACAATAATACAAATGGTAATTCCAATGGTTTAACACCAAATAAGGCCTCATATGGTGTCATCCCAGTGCTAGAATGAAATGTGGTATTATACCATCTCTCTACTGCCCCTAACCAAGAGCTCCAAGAATCATACTTATCTTCACAAAAGCATCTTAGAAATTTCTCTAAAACCTCATTGACTCTCTCAATTAGTCCATTACTCTGTGAATGGTAAGCACAACTTAAGTTTAATGAAAACCCCGGCTAAGTGAATAATTCTTGCCAAAAAGAACTGAGCAATATCTTGTCTCTATCACTGACTATAGAATCAGGTAGACCATGATGCTTATAAATCTCTGAAAAGAATAGATCAGCCATTGTTTGAGCATAGAATGGATGTGCTAGAGCCACAAAATGGCTATACTTTGTTAATTTATCAACAACTATCAAAATAGTGTCTAAGCCCATGGATTGTGGTAGTTTCTCCACAAAATCCATCGTGATATGTTTCCATGCTTGTGTGGGAATAGGTAGAGGCTGTAGTAAACCTGGTGGATAGCAGTGCTCATTTTTGTTTTCCTGACAAATCTCACAATGCTGGATGAATTGTATGATATCTTGTTTGATCCTTGGCTAAGTGAACATTGATATTACTCTTCTAATGGTGGCAGATTGACCAGAATGACCTCCTATTGCAGAAGCATGCATGGAAGATAAAATGTCTTTTTAGACATTCTCATTAGTTCCCACATAAATCTTATTTCCCTTCTTTAAATGCATTTTACATATTGATACTCTGATGTCATATCATAATTAAGTACAGCTTGTACAATCAAGTCCTGACTCACCTCATCTTCCTGGTAGCTTCTTTCTAATTGTGCAATCCAAGATGGTTGTAATGTGCTAATGGTACTGACCATCCCTACATCAGACATAGGCTGAGGACTGATCATCTGATTTCCTTCAGTTTGGCTTTCCAAAACACTCTCAGAACCTTCTTTTATATCATTTTCCTGATTATTTTGCATTCCTGATATACCTGGTAATCTAGACAAGGCATCTGCAGGTTTATTTTCCACACCTCTACTATATTGAATCTCAAAATTGTATCCTAACAGCTTTGTGGTCCATTTATACTGTAGAGCATGGTGTAATTTTTTATCTAATAAATGCTTTAAGGTATGATGATCAGTTTTGATAACCAAGTGACTCTCAGTCAAGTAGTGTCTCCACTTATTTACAGCCATCACAATTGCTAATTACTCTTTTTCATAAGTAGAGAACCTATTATTCTTCTGACACAATGCTTTACTGAGAAATACAATTGGCTGATTATTCTGTAGTAATACAGCTCTTATCCCTTGATCAATAGCATCAGTTCAATGGTGAAGGATTTATCAACCTCTGGCATTTTCAAACAGGTGCTGAGGTGATGGCACTCTTTAGCTTATTAACAGTTTCTGTGGCTAGATTATTCCATTGAAATGAGTTTTTCTTCAACAAATCATGCAATGGTCTGCAAATAACTCCAAATGAAGATATTAACCTTATGTAGTATCCTGCTAATCCCAAGAAACCTCTGAGTTCTTTGATAGTTTTGGGAATTGACCAGTCTAGGATACATTTCACTTTACCTTGATCCATTCTAACTCCCTCAGTTGTGATCAGATGACCCA
>JAULKM010100400.1:0-10518 GCA_032355605.1 Rubia tinctorum
GTCATTGATGTGATATCAATGCACCATTAATAAAGTCATTTATATTTTATCATGGTATCAGAGCGGGTTCGATCTGGGGCCCCTTATCTTTAGCTGTATCCGCGTTGCCGCCGTCGCCCTTACCTTCTCCGCCGCCGTGATCCACACTGCCGCCACCAGAGGAGCTAGCGCTGTCGCCGCCGCTCCGCTTTGTTATCTATACGCACCACTACGGCGTTCAGTTGATGTTCTCACGCGCTGCCGCCGTTGCCGCTCATGCACCGCCGCCGCCCGTAAGGATTTCTACAAATACTACTCTACCGCTATTACGACTATTGGAACTGAACTGAACCGAACCGAATTTAAATAAATATAATAAAGTGAACTGAACTGAATTTAAATAAATATAATATAATGAACTAAAATGAATTTAAATAAACATAATATACTGAACTAAATTTAAATAAATATATTTTTACTGAACTGAATTTAAATAAATATCATAAATTGAATAAAAATATAATGAACTGAACTGAATAAAAATTAAAATGAAAAATAAAAATTTACTAAAATATTAATGTTTAAAGTAAAATTTTAAATAAACATTTAATGAAATATTAATAAGTAAAATATTTTTTTGTGAAGGATTTTCTATTAACTAATGAACCTCAAAACAAATCGAAATTTGACCATCATTCTTGGCCTGTTGCAAAAACTCAATTAAGCATAAACTACTGACCCATTTTGCCTACTACTACATTACTTCTTCTTCGCTTTCCATCTCTAGTTTTCCTCTGTCAAAATTTGATGTGTAAGCGTCTCCAGCTTCAACTCAACTCCTGTGAATACACACCTATTCCTTTCGAGACAGAGATTATACAACCATGCTACCAACAATGATAATTTCTGATTCATCATTTTCCTTCCCTACATTAAGAACAACACTTTCTTTAATCTTCTCATACATATCAAACCTGGGATTTTCACCTTTTCCATTATGAATTTCCCGTAGCTACACTATATGAACAAGTGTTGTGCATTTTCCACCTGCCCGCAGAAGCAACAATGTTCATGGCTTTTCAAGATGCCAAATTCACGTAACCTATCTTTGGTTGCTAGTTTCCTGTTCAGCAGAAGCCAGATAAAGAACTTCTGTCTCTGATGAATGCTCTTGCTCCACACTATCCTGGATTTATACCTCTTATCTTCACCTCCTTTTAGTATGTCATATACCCAAGCCACACAGAGACCTCCTTTTGAATTAACACAATCCATCAGGCTTGGATACAATCTTTCTTTTAGCTTCATCAACGTCTTCCAGGGCCAGCTATTAGTGTATGAATAGGCACACTCTTCCAGATTTTTCCCCTTGAGATAGTACTCTTGAACCCACTTTACCCATAGCACATCCTTTTTTATTGACATCCCACAATTGTTTACACATTGCTGCCTTATTCCACATGCCCGAATATCTGATCCCCATTCCACCGCACCTCTTGCTATTACAAATCAAATCCCAAGCAGCAACCGAGAAATCGTGTTCTCCTTCTTCTGTGTGATTTTCTTGTGAACACTTTCATGAACTGAAAGAACACTACACCAATATCCTGATAGACTCAGCAATACTCTGTTGATCAACTGTAACTTTTCGGCATAAGATATACTCCTTGACTTCCATCCCTGTATCATGCCTCTTATTTTTTCAATGAGAGTTTCACAAACTTCTTTGTCCCATTTTACCGTTGACAGTTGGAGTCCCAGGTATTTCATAGGGAAATTCCCTCTTATAATGTTCAGAATCGATGCCAGCATCATTTTTTTACAGATTCATCCATTTTTGAAAAATAAACTTTCGGTTTACCTTCGTTCATGGACAATCTTGTAGCTTCTTTAAATCTTCTTAGCACCGACTTTACTCCATTCGGTGTTTTTTTCATTTGCTCCACAGAAAAGAAGGAGATCATCCGCAAAAAGTAGTGTGCGAACATCAGCTTTCTTGCATTTTTTTATAATACTCTATATTCCATGCTCTTAAATCCTTTTTCATTATTCTCGTGAAATACTCAACACTAATCACGAACATGAGGGGGGAAATGGGGTGGCCTTTCCTAACTCCTCTTTTTGCTTCAAAAGAGTTAGTGTATCTCCCATTATAGGAAATGCATAACCATGATTTCATAGTGCTATTTCGAATCCAGATTATAACCTGCTCAGGAAACTTTAGCAGCATCTACCAGTTAATAAAAAAGACCAATTTATGCTATCAAACACTTTACTGATATCAATTTGAGCAACACAGCTTGGACACATTGTTCCCACTCCATACCCGTGTAACAGTTCTTGTGCCAATAACATGTTATGTGATATGTGCCTGCCCTTGACAAACGCACTTTGATTGTTACTGATCAGCTTGGGAAGTACTTCTCCAATTCTAGAGCTCATGATCTTTGTGATAACTTTGTACAGTACAGAACAACATGCTATGGGGCAATAATCAGAAGGATATTGCGGCTGATCAATTTTTGGAATCAGTGTAATAACTGCATTACTAAAATTTTCAGGTATACAATCACCTTTGAAGAATCCATTTACTGCTTTGTAACCTCTTCACAAATTGTTCTCTAAGATTCTCTGAAAAAATGGCTTGTGTCACCATCTTTTCCCGGACTTTTTTCACCACTAATTCCATTAGTGCTCTCGGAACTTCATCCCCTTTTACGGGCCTCAACAGTTTTGCTTGTTTCCAACTAGACAAGACATTTCCCTGTTGGACAACTTCATCTTCAATCTCATGTACCTTTGTTTCAATTCTCAGATGAGCTCTGAAATGATTGATCAGACCAGCTCCAATCTCATCTTGGCCAATCACTATTTTTCCATTCAAATTCAGTGCCACGATTCTGTTTAAGCTTTGCATCTTCTTCAACGAGTCATAGAACAACTTCGTTGGTAAATTTCCTTCTAGCATCCATTGCAGTTTAGTTTTTTGTTTTAAAAAACCAAACTCATCTTCCCTTAAAATTTTAGCTTTCAATCTTGCATCATGTTCTATCTTCTGTAATTTTACTGAGTCGGGTTCAGCATCTAAGTTTTGCATTGCCCTCTCCCATTCCTCCCGTGCATGTCTTGCTCTTTCACCTATATCACTAAACTCAAATTTGTTTAGAGCTCTGAGTGGTTTTTCCAGAGATTTCAAAGCTTTACTTATATAAACCAGATTCTCCTTTTTCTTCATCCTACAAAATTTTCAAACAACAGCGTGGAAAGTCTGAGATATTGACCACATATTAAAGAATTTGAAGGGTCTGTCAATTTTCTCCCATTTCTAAGTAAATCTTATCACCAGAGGTAAATGATCCGAGATTATCTCATTGCTCACTTCACATATTGCATCTTGGTACTCATCCATCCACAGTTTGTTTATAATCACTCTATCAATTCTGCTCATCACCCTATCACCTTCTGATCTCCTGTTGCACCAAGTATAAGTGGTGCCTATAATTCTTATCACATCTATTTCCAGCTCTTCCATTGTATTTTTAAAATCCTCCATCTCTGTATCCTCAATTGGATTAGCCCCAATTCTGTCCCCTGATAGTAATGGTGAATTAAAATCACATATTATCATTCATGGTAACTTCCTTTGTCCAAGCGACTTCAAGAATTTCCACATCCCAGTTCTGCCTTTTGTTGTACTAAAGGTATACACCATTGTACAAAATAACTTTTGTTTTCACTATTTTTCAGACACAACAAATCCATCCACTGGTTATTCAGGTGCAAAATATCAATGTTAAAATAGCCCGGTCTCCAAACTGTCCATATTCCCCCCTGATCACATTTGTACTGTTTGTTTCCAATTTCCACCCGAGCCCAATTCTCCTCCACACATCCTCCTCATTTTCTTTTTTGATTTTCGTTTCCAATATTCCCAGCAAGCTAACTTGATTTTTCAGGCTGAACCTTCTGATCTCGTTGTGCTTAGCCTTTTTATTCAGTCCTCTGATGTTCCACGTTGCAACATTCATCGTTTGCCTGGTGGTTTATCCTCCTCCTATTTCCCACTTGCCTCCCCCTTCGAAATTCTTTTTATGTGCAGGCTAAGCTCCTGTTTTCCTTCTAAAATTCCATTTACCTTCTCTACTGACACCATTTCCTCTTCTGCCTTTTCTTTAACTTTTCCACCATTACTCTTCTCTGGTTCTTGATCTTTCTTCCTTACTGGTATAAACACTTGACCTTGTTGTTTCTCAATTGATTTTCCTAGTCCACTTTATTCCTGCATTCACTTTCATGACGACCTTACATATTTCAAATTGAGCATAAGATTGGTTTCCATTCGAATATAAGTTTCTGCTGAACAATCACTTTATTCTCATTCACACAGAGCACTTTATTAGGCACAGATTTACCAATGTTAACTTCAATTTTCAATCTAGTATAAGCGAGCATTTCTTTCACAACTGTAGCTTTATCTAGACATAAAGGCTCCCTATCAAGCTCATGATTTTACATATTGTTTTAGGCTTCCAGTAAACCAGAGGGAGGTCTGACAACTGAACCCAAACTGGCACTGTATCTGGTTCACTCATATCCATATCCTTTTCCCATAACTTTAAAATCACAGGTTTCCCATCAAAGACAATCATTCCCAGATTAACAATTTCATCACAGACATGCTTTGACACCAATTTAATCATGAAAACACGCCTCTGCAATTGCCATATTTTTATAACCTTTTTACCCCAAATTCTGTAAATAAAGCCTTCGATTACCTTGAATGGAGAGTTATATCCAATTGTTTTGCACACTCTCCCACTGCTTTACTCCTTCTTCAATATCCTCATCAGTGATTTCTCCCAGTTCCAGTCCATCAATGTTGATCGTCTCGTACTTCCTTACTTCTTGCGTATCAAACAGAGAGGACCATTTTAGATCTCCTTCTTCTTCAACTTTATCCCCCATGAGAGTTTCTTTCCCATCGAGGAATTTTGACCATTTTCTTTTGAGCTATCTCACTGAATTGACGATTCCATCAATGTTGGCACTGCATCTATTGTCTTTTTCCCCTGCTTCTTCTGTGTCCTCACCTTTCCCAGTTTCCTCTACCTTTCTATCTTTCGGATCCCCAATTTCTGCTACATCTTCTTTGTTTTCTTCCCTCACTAGCTGAATCGTGAGTTTCTTTCTGCCCCTCTTGTTTCCCGATTTACCCATGGTGACAACGGTAAAGATGCCGATCAGAAAATCAGATGAGATTCAAGAATACACATAATGTTTTAATAACTTTTAGTGTTAAATTATAAAAATATATATTTTATGTCAAATTTTATAAGATTTTTAAAATTGTAGGAATCTCATTGCAATGAACTGAAATAAAATATCAAATCACCCCAATAGTTAGATTAGTTATAAAATGATATCCTATAACAATCAAGCGGCCTAAAACAATTTTTTTTGTAATTTTATTCTTAAAGAAAATTAATTTTATTTTCGATAATAATAAAGATGAGTTCATTGGACAAGTGAAACGTGAATCATACATTTAATCAAAATGTACATAAAATTTACGAGTCCATCTCTTAAAAGACGGCATTTTCATAAATTATGAAAAAACTAAAATTGTAATTGTAATTTAGAAAAATTAAGATAAAATTTTTGGATTACATTAAACGGGTCATAAACTTATAATACTACATGTTGCATAATAATTTTTTGGGAAAAATGCATAAATAACGCTATTGAATTTTGAAAGTGCAAATATAACCTTGTAAAATGTGAAAGTGAAAAATCAACCCAATTTTTTATATATAATTGTGCAGTTATACCCATTTTTATCAATTCCGACATTGACTCGGTAAAGTCAGTGTTTGAACAAAATGAAATTCAAAACTATCAATGTAATGACAGCTGTACCCTTAATATTCATCTTGTTCTTCCTCAAACATCTTCTTCATCATTACTTGAACTGTTTCTAATAATATCATTGAGGGCTTCAGAAACTTTCTTTCATCATCACAACAACTGATTCAATCCACCATCTCAAGTGATACAACACAAATTGCCAGTCATCCTCACTAAAATCTTCCAAGCAATAAGCAACTGAAATCAGCACCAACTTTGATAATGGCACTTGGACGACTGGCAATTTGTTCATCACAGATGAAGCACCAGACTTTGGTCTTTGCTTCTGAAATAGTTGAAACAAAAGCACTCTCTCCTCAGAGTCGAGGTACCTTGCACTTCATTTGTTGCTCTAACTGGATAGCGGGAGATAACAAGGTGAAACCAACCCTCCATATCTGCAATTACGAGTTGGGTTAGAGCAACAAAATAATTAGCTAGCTGAGAGGCACAAAATAATTGCAAGATAAATCATAACAATTTGCCGCCACTAACCCCCCAGAAACCTCACCTCGTCGCCCCGCCGCGAATAGAGTGATTGAAGAATGATTGGGCGAGGATGTGGATTCCGAGGAGGTGGGAGGAGCTGATCTGAGCTGTAACTCCGGCGGCGGCGAGGGACTTATTAATGTCGTCTTTTCTGCCGATCCGTGCTGGGTGCCACCGCCCCAGGGGTATTGGTGTCTCTTCTAGTATTATTGTTTTATTTTTTTAACTCAGGGGTATAATGGTCATTTTATATATTTCCGGCTAATTTGACCGTTGACATTTTGGTCTACGAAGTTCAGGGTTATGTTTGCACTTTCAGATTTTACAAGGTTATATTTACACATTCGAACAAAACATAGGGTTAAAAATGCAATTTTCTCTAAATTTTTAATGTTACAACTCAAATCTTTTACCTTTGTATAATTCAAATTTAACCCGTCTTCCCATATGTCCATGGAAAGCCGGTATTTTTCAAAACTTAATCAAAATTTATTCTCTCCAATTAGAAACTAATGAAATTATTTAAGCAGGTAACTCCCCCAAGGTACATGTACTTGTCTTTAACGACTAGCGATCTGCTGCAGTTTCTAAAAAAAACTACAAGTAAATAAAAACTATCATAATTAAAAATGCCCCCTTAACATTTTATGATTTTAGGATAAGGGAGGTTTAAGACGAGATCAAAAGATAGTGACCATCAACCCAATTGTAGTGTAAGAGGCCAAAATTTCACTTTCACTTTCACACTTTGGTATTCCAATTCATATGGGTATATGAAGGGTGATGGAGAGTCGAGACTGTATTCCTAATAAATGAATGAATTAATAAATTTTAATTAATTAAAAGATGATCCACTCTCCTATTCTTATAGAGTTGTAACTAAGTTATAACCATTATAATAAATTAATTGATCAATAATATAATATAACTGAAATATTATTATTAACGTATTATCAGTTTATGTTATCATTTACAGTGGTATACATGTCCCCCCACTTGCTTATACCTTGAGGCTTGTTACTGTTTCATTTGTGAAAAAAAAACCTAGGATTTGATACGAACGTCAAGATGATAGGATTTGACTTGTACATTTGAGTGTTTCTTGTTCTTCTCCTTTCTGATTGCTTGAAAGATACCATAATTATTTGTTCAACCTTGAAAGTGAACCCATTTTCATGGTCTGAATGATTCTTATTTACTGCTATTTTCAGCCTAATGACAAAGGATAACATATGTATATGTCAGCCTGATGAAAAAATTTGAATGAGTAAAAGCCTGCAATGGTAGAAGCTTCATTCATTGATTTAATATTATGAAGATTTCTCTTTGCAGGGTTGCTGAAACTTAAGGACGCTCAGTATGGCTGCAGATGTTTCATGAATTGCAAGGGAGCCACAGATTTTGAGTAGGGGCAAGCATCTGGGATGTATGAGTGCCGTTAAAGCTTCCTAGTTACTACCAAGCATGAAAGTAGTGCTCATTTGGGTTGCTACTTATGCGCATCGATCCAAGCAGAACGAGTATGCAATCGTAGAATATGTTTTTCTGTACATGGGTTTACTGCTACCGTGCTAGTAAGATGCCAACGGATCATCTCTTGTTGCATCTACATCTATAGATGTCCAGCTAGAATCTGTGTGAAACACTTCTATATTTTGTTGTCTGGCTTTTGTGCTGGACCTGAAACATCGAAGTCCATGTTGTAATGATGCTCTGCCTGTCATGTACTGTTGTGCTGTAAATGGACGGTGCAGATCTCCTGCCCTGCCCATCTCTTGCTGACTGGCTGTGAAGGAGAAATGCAGAACCAGTTGCGAAGGGTCCCTGCCCTGGATATGACAAGTGGCTTATAGACAAGGAAAGTCAATCATATATTCAGGCCTTCCAAGAGGGCAGAGAAAACCCCACAGCAGACTCAGAAACAGTCTTGGAAGAACCTAAGAAAATTTACATAATTGGTGGGTTGGTGGTGGTGGATCGGAACCGATGGAAAGGGAAGAGGCCCATTTCAACGGGTCAAATTAAAACTTCTTAAACCCAAAAACAAGCCCAGTGAGAGAATTAAATGACTCCAAGTTACTCTATAATTGTATCTACTAACGCTTTCCTAAATTTGACCAAAAATATATTCATTTAATAATTTTACATTTAGTTAAAAATAATTTTAAAAAATCATATACTGTGGACCAATGGATATTGGGGTACTCCAATTGTGGGCAACAATGTAAATTTTCAAAATTGTGTAGAAGTAATCAATTTTGACTTTCGAGACTCTTCCGTTTACCCCTACATGATCGAATCGTAAAATTGTAATCGTATATTATTGACTTACGTTTTGGTGTCGCCAATTTCATGATTCGACAACTCTAACTTTCTTGGAGGGATTTAAGTGTAAATACTCTAATCGTAACCCTTAGAATTAAATTAATTTTGGTGCCACAGGACTTATCCAAATATTAAAATATTTTTTTCAAAAAATAAATTAAAATAGTTTATTCGGTTATAAATTCTTTTTTTAAATGTCTAACCGCTAGCAGAAATGATTTATAATTAATATAACTAATATAATACTTTAATGTTTATTTTTCATTGCAATGAGTTCTCCATAATTTTTAAAATACTAAATTTTAACATATTCACAAATATTAATCTACCTTTTAGAGTTATAAAATATATTTTATATATAATTAGTATTACTGGCAGATCCAATTTTTAAGGAATTGAATTTAACAAACATCTTTTTAAAAAACTAAAGGAAATTAACATTTTAGATGTGTGACACATAATTGGAGGAAAATTATTTTAGAAAATAAAAGAAAATCAAGTTCAAGAGAGGAAAAGTTAATAAGAAAGTGAAATTAAAATAAGATAATCTGAAAACAACAATCTGAAAAAACTAGTACTTCCTCCATCCGTGAATAAATGGCACATTGAAATGTGGCTCAGTATTTTATGCAAGATGAGGTGACAAAGAATAATTATGAAAAGTAGGAATATTTTGGGAAAGCAGTGGAGCCACCCATAAAGTTGTTGAAGTTAAAAAGAATATTGTAGTAATTTTACAACATATTCTTTACCGTTTTGGGTAATAATTAAAGTGTGTCATTTTATGTGGGACGGAGGAATATAGAAAGTGTGTCAATTATTCCGGGACGGATGGAGTACATAAAGTAATGCAGTGTGCTTAATTTTTATTTTGACTAATGCATAAAGTAATACATTGTAGAGTTGGGCCGAAAATTTTAGCCCGTTCAGCCCAATTTTCTATTTCCTTCTTTCCTTCCTATCCCAGCCTATCAGCCCATTTATTTACTTTTTCCAGTGACGTATAGAAACGACGTCGTTTCCATCGTCTTCGACGACCCTGGCGGGGGGCGGGAAGATTACAATTCTCCCAGATGAAACGTCAACTTCTGACATTGAATCAGTATCTTTCATTGTACTTTAAAGGCCAGGTTTTGATTTCACATGCATATTCTGTAAGCAGAAAATTTCTGGATTGTACTTCCAGAAATTACATCCATCCGTCTGTACTGTAAAAGGTTGGATTTGCGCCGTTAACAACTAAGCAACTCCAATGGTTTCCTCTATCTTTCTGTTGCTATAGTAATACAGTTGTTACAGTGTATTTACTCCAATGGTTTACCTATATTTTTCCCTAAGAAAATATTCCTTCATTTTTTCTTCCTAGAATTAATTTTTAAATTTTTTAAATATTTATTATATCATAAACTAATCTCAATTATATTTTAGCTAAAAAAATTGGAAAAGAGAATGTAAAACAATAAAGAAAGGAAGAAAGAAGAGTTAAAAAGCCTCGAAAAAAACTGAAAAGAAAGAGAAAAGGAGTTTAAAAATATATTTGAAGATTGAACAGTGCCCGTTAAATTTGAAGTGTTCCGGTTCATAAACGGGATATCAAACCAAGAGTACCATTGGAATCCCATTTTCTTTAAAACTCTGATGTGGAACGCAAATGTTCTGTCCATGGGAGATGCTCTCTTTCATTGGTACTCTAAAGGCAGGTTTGATTTCACATTCATATTCTTAAAGCAGAAAATTTCTGGATTGTACCTCCACCAAATTACATCCATCTGTCTGTACTGTAAAAGGCTGGATTTGCGTTGTTAAGCACTAAGTATCTTT
>JAULKM010100401.1:0-26379 GCA_032355605.1 Rubia tinctorum
AAAATGAAGGATTTAGATACAAAAACTGAAAACGGTTATCTAAACCCCTTATGATGTAAACCTACCTAAATCTAGCAATCTTCCAAAAAAAACATAACAAAACAGATGTTAAATGCTTCGGAAAATACATGCATTTGATGTCTCATCAGATGGCTAAGAATAAGGATTATCATGATATAGTTGAAGTAATAAGCGTGCAGTTTGATCGTGAGGATTTTGGCCCCATAACTGATTTTAATGCATACTATGCCAAGCGTCCTGCGTATATGGAACAAAGAGGTTTTACATGGCATCCTTCCTACATATACATGAAATGGCGTTATGACAAAATGTTAGAAAATAAGCACCTGGAATATCTCACCGTGAAACTAAGCAGTTTTATCACGAAGCAAAGCCACCTCGTCGCCATGGTGGTTCTTCGTCCTCTAGATCATTTCGCACATATTGGCATCAATAGTTTATTTTTTGGAATGTTCGGTGTGGTAATTTATACTAGCTCATATTTTGTTATTAAGTGTTTTCTCTATCTCTGGACACAATGTGTTTGTGCTTTTTATATTTCTTTCTATTCGTTCACATATGCATTGACACTTTCGTGCTTTAGTTTTTGAGGCTGCGTGATTTTTTTGCTGATATCGCCGGCATGTTTGCCTATTTTGAAAGTTCTCTGGCTTGCAAAATTGAATATCTTTATTGTGCGAACTTGCAAGATCCATTGCTTTCTTATGTCGCGTTTGTGGGAATGTCCACCTTTTTACAAGATCTATAGCTTGTTTTGTCGAGTTTGTGAAGTTCCAAAATCTATAGCTCGGAGCTTTAGGAATTTGTATTATGGTAACTGCAAGTTCTATTGCTTTCTTGCTTTACTGTTTTGTAGGCTATTTGCCTTTGTGCAAGATCTATAGCGTGAAAAAGTTGGATTGCGACATTGTAAGATCCAAAGCTTGTAACGTCGAAAAGTTATAATTTGTTTGTTCGCTCTTGGCCAAAATCGATTATTTGCAATGCTCGGTAGTTGGCTATTATTCAGATAATGTAAGTAAAGAACATGAAAATTATGTTACCCCCAAAGAAGCACTTTTATATTCAATATGTACGGCTGCAATAATATCGCTCTCAAAACAAAACAAGGATAAAAAAATACCAGTGATCATTTCATGGCTTTAATACATTTGGGTTTTTCCTACCCTTTTCCTTAGATGTTAAACATAAAAAATTCTAAGGTTGATCACATGCTAAGTGTTTGGGTCTCTAGTGTCATCCAATCTCTCTAGCTCGTAGTAGTTGAAATAGTGTTCTTTTGCTATCTTGTATGAGCCTTCCCACTTTAGGGTTAGCTTTCCATTTTCTTCCACTAGGCTCGCTTCATTATTTTTCAACACAAAGTTACCAATTTGGAATTGCGTCTCCTTGACCTTCTGATTGTATGCTCTAGCCATCTTGTTCTTATACTTTTCCTCTGTAATCTTTGTTCGATGCTTATTTTCTTTGAGTTCATCTAGGTCAAATCTCATCATTTTGGGATTATAACCCTCCTTGTATAACTGTAATCGAAGGCTCGAGTTCTCTATTTCAACTGGTATTACTACCTCATGATCATAGACTAGACTATATAGTGTTTCTCCCGTCGGTTGTCCAATAGTTGTTCTATATGACCACAAGGTATTAGGTATTTCATCCACACAACCAGTTCACTTTCCTTCCAATATTTTTTGTATACCCTGAAGTATAATCCTGTTGGTGACTTCCACTTGTCCATTGGCTTGAGGGTGAGCTACACAGGTGAAATTCTGTGTAATCCCTAACTTCAAGCACTATTTGGTGAAGACTCTGCTAGTGAATTGTGTGTCATTGTCTGTGAAGATAGTTTATGGTACTCTGAAGCGGAAAACTATGTTTTGCCTGACAAAAACTATGTTTTGCCTTTTCCACCCATTTGATAAAGTAGTCAATCGCGACTATTAAGAATCTTGCATTACCAATTCCTTTTGGAAAAGATCCTACTAGATCAATTCCCCACTTATCAAATGGCCAAGCTCCATATATTCCTGGTTAAAAAGCCCGTGGTTCGTGGGATGTTAGACCATTGATCTGGAAGCTTTTACATTTGTGCACGAAGTCATAAACATCATTAAACATATTCGGCCTGTAGTGCCCTGCTCGAATTATCTTCTCTTCAATTGTTCTAGAACCTTGATCCGATCCACACAATCCTTCATGCACTTTCCATAGGACTATCCCTTTTTGTGATGGTCTTATACACCTTATCCATGGAGTCAAGAAACCCTTCTTGTACAAGGTACCCTGTTTGCTGGAAACTTTCCTCTTGCAAAGTATTCTATCAGCGTTGTCATTCAGCTTACTTCTTTGGTCTGCACTTCTGGCATGGTTGCAGTTACCGTACTTCTGACTAAGATCTTTGTGGCCGAACACTATATCAAATCCACCTGTTGCGAGCTTTCTCAAGTCATCTGACTTTGTTTTCTCACCCCTTGGTACATGTTGAACATCAAAGTATTCGAGCTAGGTAATGAGCTGACAAACTTTCCTCAAATACTTTACTAGCCATTCTTCCCACACTTCATAGTCTCCTCGCACTGCTGAACCACTATCTGCGAATCACTGAAGGCATTATTACTTTTGAACTTCATTTATATTGTAGGATCTAAGCCACATATTAAAGGTTCGTATTCCACTTCATTGTTAGTGAGTGAAAAGTCAAAACAAAGTGAATACATATGCTCTCCTTTTGGGCTGACCAACAGTAGTCCCATACCACAACCTTCTTTGCTGGAAGCTCCATCCACGAACAGTTTCCATGAAAATATTCTCACTTGAACTTTTATTTATTGATTCCAAGATTTTAACGCGCATTCACGTCTTGCACATCTTCGCTCGTCATCTCTACTATAAAGTCTGCTAAGGCATGATCCTTGATAGCAGTTCGTGGTTGGAATCGAATTTCATACTGCCCTAACTCAAGAGCCCACCTATCACTCTATCAGATGCTTCAGGCTTGCTGAGAATGTTCTTGACTGAGTGATCAGTATAGACAACTATCCTATGACTATGAAAACAGGTTAGAAACCTTCTTGATGAATACACCAAAGCTAGAATTAGCTTCTAGAATGGCATGTACGATCTCTCTGTACTTAGTAGTATTCTACTAATGCATTATACTGGTATCTGGTTCAGGCCTTCTTGTTGCACTAGAACCGAGCTGACTGCCTTATTTGAAACTAACATGTATAGATATAGGGTTTCTCCCGAGATTGGCAAATTCAATGTTGTCAATGCCTGGAGCTGATCCTTCAAGGAATCATACGCCTTCTGACTTTCCTCATTCCAACTGAATTTCTTTACCTTCTTCAAGACTTCGAAGAGTGGGAAATTGTTCTCAGCTGCTTTTGAAAAAAATCTACTGAGGGCTGCCAACGATCCCATTAATAAATGTACTTCCTTTACTGTTCGTGGTCGAGGGAGGTCAACTATAGCCTGCATTGTTTTTAGATTTGCCTCGATTCCCCTAGAGGATACCATATTTCCTAAGAATTTCCCCGCGCCTACTCCAATTATGCATTTCTTAGGATTAATCTTGATTCCGATCCCACTTAGCGTATCCAATGTCTTTTTCAAATATTCCGCAAAGCTTCCTATATTTATGCTTTTGACAACCATGTCATCAACGTATGCTTCCACATTTCATCCTATTTGATTGCAAAATGCATTGTCGATCACTCTTTGATAAGTTGCTCCTGCATTTTTTTGGCCAAGTGGCATTTTCTCATAACAAAATATTTTGAAGCTTGTTATGAACGTCTTCTTTTCTGCATCTTTTGGATTAAGCAGTATTTTATGGTATCCTTTATACGCATCTAAAAAGGCTATAACTCCGTACCCCTAAATTGCTTCGACTAACTAATCAATATTGGGTAGGTGATAACAATTCTTTGGACATGCTTTATTTTGATCAGTGAAGTTTATACACATTCTCCATCTTGCATCAGCCTTTTGACCATCAGTGGGTTCGAAAACCATTTGGGACACGTTAACTCCTTCAGAATACTTTCCTGAAGCAAAGCTCTTACTTCTTCTTTAATTGCTTGTTGCTTGTCACTAGCAAAGCTTTGCTTCTTCTGCTTGACTAGTTTAACTGAATCACTAATGTTCAAAGAGTGGGTAGTAATTCCTGGGTCAACTCCTCCCATATTTTGTACACTCTATGAAAATGTGTTCTTATGACTTCACAGGATTTGGTGCACCTTTTCTTTCTCCAGATGTAGAGGATGCTTCCCTATTTTAACGTACTGAGAAGTTTATTCTTTGTCCAAAGTAACGACTTTAGTTTCTTCCCCCAGATCTAATGCTGACCCCTTCTGCTTGAGCAAGTCGTTATCTGAGATAGTTCTAACCATATTTGCTTGCTCTAAATTTTCCTTGCTTTCATTGCGATGACCATACACTGCCTCACTATTTGTTTTTTTATTTTTATGAATGCATATATTATAGATTGACAAAACTACAAAGTCCAAGTTAAGGGCCATCTCCCTAAGCCCATAACAAACAAAATCTATCCCCTTTACAATTTCTCACCCTGCCCAAGACTTCTTTCCTCCATTCTACAATAAAAAACAATTAGCAACAAATCTAAACTGTTTCAAAACCAGATACTATTTTAATCACCAGCAGACATTCGCTCCTCCAAAGAAGAATTCATCAGCTTCATTATGTTTCCTCTCTGATCCTTTCTTTCCCTCCATTCATATTCAGTTTTAATTTGAAAAATTAAGGTCTCTGCCTTCAGCTCTTGCTGCATAAAAATTCTCATGTTCCTCTCTAACCATACACTGTGGAAAACAGTAGCCATCATCCTCCAACTTCTTCCCATTTCTCCTATTTTCAATCTGAACCACATGCTTCCTTAGCAAGCTCAGAGATGTACATTTTTTAAGACCCAGAACATCCAATATTTTTAGCATATAATCACATTCAAAAAAACAAATGGTGAGCTGATTCTTGCTTCACTCCACACATACAACAATCTGGTTGAGCTCGAATGATTCCAAAAACATGCAGCCTGTCTCTTGTTGCTAGCTTCCCATTTATGAACAACCACATAAAAAAATCTCTACTTCGGATGAACCCTTTTATGCCAAAATACTGCAGCATTTGCCTTAACCCCATCAGCTCCCTTCATTATGTTGTACACCTCATTAATTCTTAGCTTCACCTTCTGGTCCACATAGTTCCCAGCCTGCTAAACAACTTGTTTCTCAGATTGAGTAGAACCTTCCAAGGCCAGCTTTGTGAATCATTTAACTTACAATCACTAAATTTCTTCCCCTTCAGATAGTAAAAATGTAGCCATTTAATCCATAAGACATCTTTCTTCAGCTCTATGTTCTACATATGTTGACATAAGACAGCAAGATTCCAGGTAGTAGGGTCCATAATCCCCATTCCTCCATTTTTACTCCTGCATATTGCTCCCCAATATGGAGCACTAAAACCTCTTTCATCTTCTTCCCTTCCCAACAAAAAATAGGTACATATTTTTACAATTTTGCTGTGCACATTTTCTGGAACCTTCATTATATTTCCCCAGTATCCAGTGATACTAAGCAACAAAGAATTGATTAAATGCAACTTAACTGCATAAGAGATATTCTTGGAGCCCCATATTTTGATCCCGAGTCTAACATTTTCAATCAGCCTCTCACAATCAGCCTTATCCCATTTTACAGTGGACAAAGGTAGCCCTAGATATTTTATAGAGTTTTCCCCTCATTTCACCTGCAAGATATTAGCTAATGCAATCTGCTCAGTTTCATCCATCTTAGAAAACACAATTTTTGATTTATTTATGCTAATCCCTAAGCCAGTGACCATTTTAAATACTTCCAGAGTATTCTGTACTCCCTCCATAGACTTCTTATTTCCAGCACAAAATACTAACAGATCATCAGCAAATAGTAAAGAGTGGACTCCAGCTCTGTCACATCTCTGGCGATACTCAATTTTTTAAATTTCTATAGGCTCTATTAAACAACCTTGTCATATACTCCATACAGATCACAAACAGTAAAGGGGACTAGAATACCCTTGTTTCACACCCTTTTTAGCTTCAAAACTCACTGAATATCTACCATTTAATGATAAGCAGAAAGATAATCCCTTAATACATCTCATTATCCAGTAAATCAATCTATTAGGGAAATTTAGTGCAACCGGTCAATCTTTCAAAAAACCACAATCAATGCTTTCAATTGCTTTGCTTATATCCAATTGCATCACACAACTAAGTCTCATGTTCTAATTTATATACATATGCAGTAGTTCTTGAGCCAAAAAAAGGTTATGGGCAATGTGTCTATCTTTTATAAAAGTACTTTGATTTGTACTAATTATGCCAAGCAAAACTGTACTCATTCTGGCACAAATTATTTTTGCAATCAACTTGTACACAGTGGAACAATATGCTATAGATATGAAATCAGAGCATATGTGTGGTACAACAATCTTAGGGATTAAAGCAATAATAGTACTGCTAAATTCATCTGGAATATCCTCCTCTTCAAAACAAATTTGCACAGCCCTTACCACATCTTTCCTTGGGATTTTTGATGAGTGTATCCCCTTTAAGGCCTTTCTGACTTTCTCCTCACAGACCAATTGTATCAGTTTTGCTTGCTGGCTCAAACTCAGTTTTCCCCCAAACACTGCAACACTCTTATCCAGTTTTATAACCCTTACACTATTGCCCAGTTGGTGTTTAAAATGTCTCACAAGTTCAGCTTATATATCTCCCTGATATGTTGAAACTTCATTTCCCACGTTCAGTGTTACTATGTTGTTTTTGTTCTGTCTTGATTTCATAGCCTCATAGAAAAGTTTTGTAGGCCTGTCACCGTCACAGATCCATTGTAATTTTGTTTTTTGGTTGTAGGAACTTGTATTCTGCTTTCTGAATTCTCTCCAACTTCTTTCTAGCCTTATTTTCTGTGCCTTGATAAGTCAGTGAAAGAGGTTCTTCATTCAACTTTTCTAAAGATGACTTCCATTCATTTGTCTTCAGTTCCAATTTTCCCCAATAATCCCAAACTCTCTTTTGTTTAGACTTGTGAGGGGCTTCTCTAAAGCTTTAAGAAAAACTGCTACATCAGCCAGAGTGTTCACTTTTTTACTACCCCACACCTGTTTCACAGTGCCTTCAAATATAGGTGAAAAGGAAAACATGCTGTAATATTTGAAAGGCTTTATGTATTTTTTTCTCCAATATCAAATCTGATTATAACAGTGGCAAATGGTCACACTTCTTACTTCATACATTTATTTCTCAAGCTCTTTCTTCCAGCTATGATCAATCATTCCTCTATCCAATCTGGTTATTAACCTTTCATCACCTTCCCTCCAATTACTCTAGGTGTATAAACTCACCGTGGTTTTAATTTCTATCTGTTATAATTCCTTCATTGTCTCTTGGAATTGGTTTATTTCTTTTCCTTCTACAACCAAACCTCCAATTCTGTCATTAATCTCCAATGGTGCATTGTAATATCCAACTACCAGCCATGGTTTGCTCTTGTCTCCACAACTTTTCAAGTATTTCCACATAGATTCTCTTTTCTGCCATGTGTTGAACCCATAAACCATAGTGCAAAAACACTTCATCTTTGATGCTTTAATTGACTCTTCCAGGTCCATCCATTGTTCTCCCCTATTTATTGTCAGTACTTCAACCATATTAGACTTCCACATAACCCAAATCCTCCCCCCTATAGCCACATCCACATTAGTTTCATACTCCCAGTTTAGTCCCAAACTCCTCCATTCTTCTTTTTCTTTTTCAATTTTTTAATTTTTTTCTCAAGCAAACCCAAGAAACCAATGTTATTATGCAAGCATAATCTCTTGTTTATATTTTGTTTACTTGTCTTATTCAATACACGAACATTCCATATTGCCCAGTTACATTCCACCAGGGGGTTTTATCCTCCAATTTCCCCTTCCTATTTCTAACACTCCCTCCTTTTTCTTTCCAATTCATTCCTTCACCCCTCTCATTTCCTTTTGATTTTTCAGTGTCTGTATTATTTTCGGTTTCTGCAATCTTCAGCATTTTCTTAGAATCCATTTGTTTCACCTTTTCATTTCGATTAATTAGAACATAAACTTTCCAATTCTTTTTCATCTTATCCCCATATTTATCAGCTTTTTCCCTACCTGGATGTTTGTTAGTTTCCTCTTATTGTTTCGATTCCAGCTGGAGTTGGAAACTTCATTACTAAGTGATATGGAGACCATATCACCTTTGTCATGTTCATCCATGGTCTTCCAATGATGGCGCTAAATGGACTTACTGTGTCCATCACCAATAAGTCACACATTATGGTACAATTTCTATCACCCTCTCCAATGGTGACAAGTAGTTGTATGTTACCTAAGGGTGTCTCTAATTTTCCAGTAAATCCTACTAATGAGGATGTGGACTTTTTTAGATCAATCCGCTTGAACCCTAGCCCGAAGAAACAATCCACAAATAGGATTTCAAATGCACTCCCATCATCCAAAAATACTCTATGAACCATTGCATTTCCAATTTTAGCAATGATGTCCATTATGAGATGAATCGTTGGGAACTGCATCCTATTCACCAAATATGATTGTCTCGTCCAAACGAAACCTTTTGTTAGTAGGCTCCTGTGGTGACGAATACTTAGCCTTTGCTTTCCAAGAATTATTGGACATCAACTTAGTTTACCCATGTATGGACAAGATTACTCTTTCTGGAGCTTCGGTTGCGACGTCTTCATCAAAATCCACCGTTGCTGTCATTTTCTTATATCTGCTCCGTGTGTTTGTTACACCCTGGTTTTTTTCCACAAAGCTCCCTGCCTTGTTGGCTTCATTTTAAAGACTTCCTCCATCTTATTTATTGTATTGGCTCAGATAGCCATTTCTCGAGTTCTCATATATCTGCCTCCTCAGGTCTCTACAATGTTCGATGTCATGGTCATGATCTTTGTGGAAGGCACATCAGTATTCCTTGTATCTTTTATCAGGGGATGCTATCATCCATGCCAGTTCGCGAAATAACTCTTTGTGTGCTTGCCATATTTCCTTTCTTCCCTTTTTTATGGGTGTCTCATGGTATAATGCGATCTGGATCCATGATTCTCTTTCCTTGAAAGGGATTGTTCCTTTTCCTTTCTTTAAAAATCCTCTATGTGTATCTTCTGTCATTCTTTTTTCACCCATTCCTGGTCTACCTTGAGACCATTTTCTTCCTCCGCTCTCACATATTACTCGGTCATTTTTTGAAAATCTCTTGGGTTCTCGGGTATTTTTTTGTGAGTTCTTTATAGAATTCTCCTCATCGCACACCCGTGTAAATACGCCTAAGGAACATTAGAATGACAAATCTCAAACTTACAGACTTTCGGTGATGAACCAATTATCATATTTTGCGAGGCTCTCATCACTTTGCTGATCTATGTTGTTCACGTCTGCGATTGTTTTGGTGAACCTAAAAACAAATCTGACAACTATGCTATAGACCTAATGCTTCCTTTTGGAAATCTCCATGCCATGTGATCGTCGTTCCGGAGAAGAAAATAAGGAAAGCCTTGCATAATAATTCGATTTCTGCATCTTGAAATCTCATGCTGGTGCGATATGAATACGTGGATTCTTTTGGGTCTGTGGTTCCGTCACATATCTTAATGTTCTAAGGAAGCTTGAAATATTTTAGCATCTAAAAATATCGGAGATGTGGTGTCAATAGTGATTTAATCACATCATCATCTACCACTATCCCCTTTAACTCATCTTCGTACACAAGATTCTCGAGCCCTTGACTTGGCCTCTTATGTGCCCTTTGGGATTTTGGCTTGAGCGTTGTTAAGAACTGGTTATACATGCTTTCTCTATTTTCTTCTAGGAACACTATTAACGATCTTCTTTCCTTTTCTTGGTTTTTTTGGGAGACTCTGCTTCCTCTTCCTCATCTTCCTCTTCCTTATACTTTTGTTGCATCCAACCATTTGTTCTTATGTCTAATGGTTAAGTCTCTTCTCATTTCTGGTAAACACCACGATTTACTTCAAAGATTCCGAAATGAAAAAAATTCCGTCCCCACAGTCAACACCAAATGATGAGATAATCCGCTCTAGTAAAATGGAAGTCGTTCACCATCAGACATATCTTCTTGCAAAAAAAATCTTGGAGGTAAATCCAGGAAAAACACTCTGACGATCAAGTCAGTATTTTCCTTAAAGAACTATAATTTCTCAGCTTAGCCTAATTTATAACCTCTCATGGTTGTTGTTCCACATTGTTTGGGTTTGAGATCGCGGGTTGCGTCGTGATCACTATCTTTCTAGTTCCTATCTACGTGCTGTCTTTATCGATTTATAGTTGAATCCATAATCACCATGTTCCTTCTTTATCGGCTCGCTGTTGACTTTGACTTTTGGGATGAATGGCCTTGGTTGTTAATGAATCAAGATTGTGCCGGATTTTAGAAGTCATTAGTCTTTTGTTGGAATAGGTATACACCAACAGGGGACCAACAGTCCCCGGTAATGCTAGTATCAGGGATTTTAATAATTTTATTAAGGATAAGAAAATGTAGGAGATAACTATTGTTCGTAATCTATATACATGGAAAAAATCTAGACTTAGTAAACCAACATCTAAAAGACTAGATAGAGGTTTGTGTTCAACATCATGGCTAGCTGAATTTCTCCCCTCTTCGATCCAAATTATGAATAAACAGTCTTCTGACCATGGCCCTCTTTTTCTGCAAATAGACACTATCTCTACATCTTAGCCAAGACATCTTAGGGTGATTAATTCCTGGTACAACAGGGAAGATTTCAATTTGATAGTTCAAAATAATTAGAACAAACCAATGGATCAAACTAGAATGTTAGGATTATATCTTACAATTGTTAGGCTTAAAAAAGAATTAAAATCCTGGAACATAGAGGTTTTTGGTAATATCCTGTCTAATGATAAAAAAGTTTAAGAGGTTCTAACACTGGTTGAAATAGAACATGACCAAAACTGTAATTTGAATCCATTGGTCAGATTAAATTAAGCAAAAGCTGAACTAGTTATAGCTCTATATATCCAAAGAAAATTCTGGAAACAGAAAGCCAAAGTCAGTTGGCTTCAAAAGGGTGATGATAACACAACTTTTTTCCACAACACAGTTAGGGAAAATAATAGTAGGCTGCAGATCACCAAGATTAAAAATGAGTCGGGAATATGGATAGATAATAATCAGGAAATTCAAAATAAAGCTGTGCAATTCAACATTAAGCTTTTGTCTGATAAGTCTCTACCCTCATCATGCCAATACTTGCCTCATGTCTTAAGCCAAATCCCACGCTTGATTAACACTAAGGAAAATATAACCTTCTTAGACCTATTAACAATGGATTTTCAGCAAGATCCATCTTTAAAACAGTGGTCTTTAGTCTGAACAAAAATAGGAGTATGGGCTATGATGGCTTCACTGCAAAATTTTACATTAAATCCTGGGAGATTATGTCTCAGGATCTCCTAATTGCATCCAATGACTTCATGTCATCTTTCCAAATCCCCAATGGTATTTCTAGTACATGGATAACTATTATCCCCAAAAATCAAGCTCCATCCTCTTTCAGTTGTTATAGACCAATATCCCTGTCTAATGTCTCCAATAAGATTTCCTCTAAAATCCTAAATGAGAGGCTGAAGCCATTGATGGATAAAATAATTTCATCTCACCAATTAGCTTTTAGGAAAGGTAGGGATATATCGGATAATGTAATCATAGTCCTGGAACTGACCAGATTTCTGCATTCTAAATTTGGAAACCTAAACTGTATGGTAAAAATGGATTTTGTTAAGGCTTATGAAATGATTAGTTGCCATTTCCTTAATAGTATCATTTTAAGATTTGGGTTACATAGAAGTTTTACACACCATCATGAAGAATATTTCGCAGGCTTATTTCTCGGTACTGATTAATGGTAAGCCTTATGTTTTTTCAAGGCTTCCAGAGGTATAAAACAAGGTGATCCCCTATCCCCTTTATTTTTAACATATTTTCTGAATCATTTACAAGGAGTTTAGCTTTTGTCTTTCAGAATAATAAGATTGACTTTTCAGGGTTTCGGGTAAGGCCATTCCTATTTCACACTTAAGTTACATTGATGATACAATTACTTTTCTTCAAGATTTAAAAGTGATTCTAATAAGACTGGAAGCTTTTTTAATTTTTTTTGAAGAAACAACTAATCAATTGAGTAAATACAATAAACCTAAGTTTTATTTTAGTAAGCATGCTACAACTACAAAAGTGATCCAGGTTAGGCATATTGTAAAAGGAATTTAGGACAAATGCCTTTTAAATACTTAGGAATGCCTATTTTTAAAGGTAGGATCAAAAGTATATTTTTTAACCTTTGTTAGATATGATTGATGATAAAATCATGAATTGGAAGAACATATGGTTGTCAATTGGGGGAGGAATGATTCAGATTGAAACCTGCATATATGCCATTCCACAACACATTTGGAATGTTCTTAAATCAACCTCCCGTGTCATAAAAATGCGCCCTCACCATTGATTTCCAATTTTACGGGTAACCCCATTTGCATATGGCTCTAAGTCAACTGGCCCCCAACAAGAAAAAACTTGATGGATGAGATGGGAAGAATTATCAAAGGTAAGGATAGGGATCACTGAGGATTATCTAAGTATATGAACTTTTCTCATCTTCAGGAATTTGCAAGTAGCTCTTCTATTAATTTTTTTAATGATGATGTGACATTGAATGATTGTGGTACTTTTATTATCAATATTGGTGCATCAAACCACATGTTCTAAGCTCTTTCATTCTCTAAATGGCCGTAAACTAGCCACACCAGTTTACCTGCATAAACAAACTGCCATATATGTCAAATCTGTTGGTATTGTCCTTATTGTTTAACACATAGAATTAAAGGATTGTTTTTCATATTTATTCTTTTACATATAACATGTTACCCATGAACAAACTGCCCCAATATGGAAGGATATTGGTAAACATTGACCTTTTGTCCCACCCCAAAGTCATTTTTACTCTCTCTCTCCTCTCTTCTGAAGCATTCCCATCCTGTTCACGATAACGGCTACTTTCAGCTGGAACTCACACCGGAGACCATGGTCGATCCTCCACCAGGCACCAAATCATTCCTAGTAGCCCTGAAAACTAAAAATCAACCTCTGAATATCGCCCTACCCAGCAACCCAGAGATTATCCCTAAAACTCAAAACCTTAATGATGAATCCTGCCTATATTCCGATGATGATATCGATATCCTATTAGTGCACTAATCTAATGCTCTAATCAGAAAATACCTCAAGGGCAAACCTACCATGGAGAAATTGGAGCCCTCCTTCAAAACAGTGGCCTTCAAAGGAAGATATTAATTGGGATCCCTTGATTACAAGCACGTCCTCATCCCTTTCAAAAAAGAAACTGATCTTCAACGATGCTGGCTCAAGGGAGTCTGGAGTTTCTATGGTTCAATTATGAAAATTTTGAAGTGGACCCCGAACTTCTGCCCAAATAAAGAATCATCCATTGTTCCTGTGTGGGTAACTACACGTAATCCTTCCCTTTACTACTATAACACTGCTGCAATTATTGCTATTGGTAATACTCTAGGTTCCTTTATGAAAATAGATGTTGCTAGTGAAGCTCTGACTAAGCCTTCTGCTATCAAAATCTGTGTGGAAATAGACTTGTTAAAACCAATTAAACACACAATCATGCTAAGATCTCTAACTTCAAATAAGAAATTCTCTGTTGAATATGAATATCTCCCCCCTATATTGCCAGCATTGTGCTAAGATTGGTTACAACCAAGGAAATTGCAGGAAGCTGAACCCAAACCTTACTCCCAATTATACTTGGATACCCTCAGGAAATGCCCTCCCCGTGAAAAAAGCAACTTACAACCCTACCAAGCCTACCAATCCTGTAACAAAGACTATATCCATCAATAGCCAATCTCATTTGCAAAATGATGTAATTGAGCATTCCATTGGTCTTATCTCTGATGTTCCAGTCCCTGTACCCCAAGCTCCAAAAATCTCTCCACTCACTGCCACAACTAACCCCTTGAACAACCCCAAAGCCTATGGTTCACCCCAGTATATTAGTGCCTCTCACTCTATTCTGGTTATTCCTGAACATATATCCATACTAGAAATTACTACCTCTAAATCATTCACACCTAGGCTCTGCCCTGCCAGCAACAAAAATATCTCACATCAGCCAAAGATCATATCATCCTATGTTAAGGATAATATTCACATTATATCAGGTAGTATTCTCCCCTCCTCCCAATCCTACTGACAAGCTATTTTATTCCCAAAATAGACAGGTTTCGAACAGATTTATGCCCTTACTTCAAGTTACTAAGCAAGATAACTTGAATCAAGACGTTTCCAATCATTTGGACAGCTCCCAGGAAGTTCACTCAGGCTAGGTAAGTCCTGCCTAGGTTAGTTCTCACACTGGAATTTTTTAAAAACCTAATGCCATTAAGGGTAAACCAAGGAAAGATAACTATTTCACTCAATTAAATAAAATGATGCTCAAATAATCATCAAAAAGTTCTAAATCTGGTGAACTATAATGAATACAACATCTAAAATGAAATTTATTGTCTGGAATCTATGAGGAATGGACACATCTATGCTTAGACTTCAAAATATAATTAGAGCCCACAAATTTCACTTAATATGTCTCATTGAACCCATGCATGGTAATGATACTTGTTCAAGCTATATGACTCAACTTGGTTTCAATGATTATATACATTCAAGTAGCTCTCAGATTTGGATTTTCTGGAAAATGAACATGCAGGTAGATCTTTTATGTGATAACCATCAGTGTCTTTTTGTTAAATTCTTAGTCCACAACTAAATACAGCTATGGAAGTTGTTTTTATCTATGGACTTAGAACTATGATAGAAAGACTTAAACTCTGGTATGACCTTTTAGCCCTAGACACTTCTGACACCATTTTTCTAGGTGACTATAATGCAATTACTTCCATAACTGAATATAAGGGCCCTGCTAATCCTTGTAAAGCTATTATTTTAGACTTTAACCAATTTATAAATTACAAGGAACTACAGGAAATAAATACTGTAGGAAACCTCTTCACATGGAGTAATTCCAGGTTTAGGAATCCTACCTCTAAGAGACTAGATAGAGGATTATGCGCTGCTGATTGGTTACCCAAATTCCCTTTATCATCCATTCAAATTTTGCATAGGCAGACATCTGATCATTCTCCACTGCTACTTAATGTTGGAACTAATATAGCATTTGTACCTAAGCCTTCCAGGTTTATAAACACTTGGTATAATAGGATTGATTTCAACCCACTAATTAAATTAAACTGGGATATCCCAATTCCTCAAAAAGGAATGTTAGGATTTTATCTCAAATTGAGTAGGCTTAAAAAGGTTATTAAGGTCTGGAATAAGAATGCATTTGGTAACATTGAATCAAATGTAACCAAATATGAAAACAACCTTAGGTTTGCAGAATTAAATTATGATCAGTCTCAAAATGACCTTAATTTAGTTCAGCTAAATAAGTCCAAAGTTGAACAAACTAAATCTCTTAAAGAACATAGAAAATTGTGGAAACAAAAGGCTAAAGTGAATTGGTTAAAACAAGGTGATGACAACACAAAGTACTTCCATAATTCGGTTAAGGAAATGAAATCTAGACCTCAGATAACTAAGATCAAGAATTCAGATGGAGTTTGGTTAGAGGAAATGAATCTAATTGAAAAATAGGCTGTTAATTTCTATAAAAATCTACTCACTGAAGAACATAATCCCTCAGCTGGACATTATTTTTCAAGCTTTCTAGGACAGATTCCAAAAATAATCATGGAGGAGGATAACCAAGAATTATTAAGCCTATTATTACTGAGGAATTAAAAAAACTATTTTTGGTCTTAATAAGAATAGCAGTCCAGGTCCAGATGAATTTATTGGCTTTTTATATATTATGTCTTGGGATATTATTGCTCAGGATTTACTTATAGCAGCAAATGATTTTATCCCATCCTTATCTATTCCAAATGGTATAGGGAGCACTTGGATAACACTCATTCCAAAGAAACAAACCACTTCAAGTTTTACTGATTACAGGCAAATATCATTATTTAATGTTTTTAACAAGATTTTCTCTAAGATAATCACTGAAAGAATCAAACCATTGATGGATAAATTGGTATCCCCTAATCAATCTGCTTTCTTGAAGAAAAAATACATTTATGATAATGTCATTTTTCTTCAAGAAATGATCAGATTTTTAGATAATAAAAATAAGTCACCTAATTGCATAATTAAATTTGACCTAATGAAAACTTTTGACAGGATTAGTTGACCTTTTCTTAATAGCATTCTTTTACATTTTGGTTTCCATGGTATGTTTGTGCATACAGTTATGAAGAATATTTCTAGTGCTTTTTCTCTATCTTAATTAATGGGAAAACTGTATGATTTTTCCAATCTTCAAGAGGTATCAAGCAAGGTGATCTTCTATCCCCTTTTGTTTTTATTTTTTTCACTGAGTCCCTCACTAGGGCACTGACTTTTGTTTTCCAGAACAAAAAAATTGATTACTTTCAGCTGTCTCCTAACTCTTCCCAATATCTCATTTAAGTTATTCTAATGACACCATTATTTTCTAAAAGCTACTGAAAAGAACCATATAAAGATGAAAGTCTTTTTGCAGGTTTTGGAACAAACCAGTGGCCAAAAAATTAATTTTGAGAAATCTAACTTTTATCTGAGCAAGCATGTATCTGTGGCTAAAATTAACCAAACTAAGCACATTCTTGGCATGAATTAGGAACTTGGCCATTTAAATATATATGGGTCACTATGTTTAGAGGCAGATTAAAGAATGTGTATTTCAAGCCTATTTTAGAATATATTGACTCTAAGATTCAGAACTGGAAAAATAAGTGGCTATCAGTGGGGGGGAATAATTCTAATTAATACCGGTTTGTACTCTATTCCTCAGCATGTTTGGGCATTTCTTAAGCCTACCACTTATGTGATTAAGCAAATTGAAAAAAGGTTAACTAATTTCTTTTGAGGTGATTTAGATGACATACCTAAAAACAATGGAAAAAATGGACTTATTTATGTCTGTCGACAGACCAAAATGGATTAAGTTTTAGGTCTTTAAAATAAATAATTAATGCATGCAGCCTTAATTTTTTGTGGAAATTCCAGATTGGGGATTCATCATGGTCAAAATTTTTATGGCAAATAGAAAATCTCTTAACTGGAAAAGAATTAGGTCAATTAACCAGCTTGCTGAAAGTTTGACCAAGGTGATTCATGGAGATGGGAAGTGCCTTTTCTGGTTTTCTAATTGGACTGACACTGGTCCTATAATTGATTAAATTCAGCCACAAGACTCATTTTTTCATATTATTCCTAAAATATTTCAATTTTTATATGGAAATTGATTAATTATCTTCTACTTTTTGATGACATCTTAATATGGTATGGTTTCCAACTTGCTTCAAAATGTATTTCCTGCAATAGTCCAGATTCATTAAATCATTTTTTCAACTCCTGCCATATTTCCATTCATGTATGGAATCATCTGTTATCTCTTATACATGTTCAGCCTATTCATTTTTCTTCTCTGTGGGATAAATTATGGTCATTATGAAACCTTCATGGTAACACATCATGCCATAGGATTTTAGTTTCAATTTTGCCATCACTTATATGCTGGTTTCTCTAGAAAAGTAGAAATAATTTGATCTTTAATGCAATAAAACCATCTGCTCAATCCATAATTAAGGATTTAAAACAAGAAATATATTTCTTGCTATTTTCTAAACCAATTCTTTCATCTAAGACCTCAAACATATATTTCATTAGCTCATGTCTTATCCCAGCTATAAGGCCACCTCCAAAATCTGTGATAAAAATTGTTAAGTGGTCCAAACCCATTTACTCTCCTTTCAAAACCAATGTTGATGCATCTTGGATCCAAAATGGACAAATTGGGATTGGTATTATAGTGAGATCTGTTTCAGGTGATATGTTTCTTGCCAAATCTCATTATATCATCTATCAATCTCCCCTACAGGCCGAGATGATAGCTATTATGTTAGCTCTTTTATTTGTTGATCAATTAAGAATTCTTTCTAAATTGGAAAGTGATTGTCTAGTAGCTATCAACACAATAAGGGATCCATTGTTAGATAACTGGAAGCTCTATAACCTAGCAGATAAAGTTAGTTTACTTCTTAATGGAAGATCTTTGATCCACCCACATAGGCAAGGTAACAAGGTTGCAGACTGTATTGCAAAAAAGGCTAGGAATTTCGCTGGTGGAAATACTTATCTTTTCGATGAATTGGGCAGTGACATTAAAGGACTAATTGTGATGGATAAACAAGAAATGCCTGACATTAGGTTTTCTACTCTTTAGTTTGGATGCTACTGATTGTGACTCTTTTCCTATACAGATGAAGAAAAAACAAGCTATGAAGATGATACTTGCTCATCTACATGGTGGAAAAACAATCAAGGAACCTGATCTACTCTCATTCTCAGATGATCTTTCACTATACTCGATGTGCTTTCATGAAAACTGTATGGAAATATGTTTTCAGGCAAGTTTCAAGGTGCAATTTGGAAGGCTTCTGCTCATCACTCCTTTGAAGATGGTTGACAATTTGGTTAGGTTAAAGGTTCAAGGTGCAATTTATTGGCTTCTGCAAATGCTACTCGACATCATTATTTTGAAGATGGTTGTCACTCTTTGGCTTCTGCAAATATACTCTTTGTTCTACTGCTCAAAGCCTTTTGGGACCATTTACGGGCCAAATTTTGTTTTGTAATTACAAGGATTACCTCCATAAACAATCTTGTTTGTGTTGGTAATCATACACATTCATCTTTATTAGATTGCACTACTTTAGCTTTAGTTTTTGTAACTTTGCATCTTTTCCAAGTCCGGCCTCTCTAAGTCAACACAGGGGGTGGAGGCTTACGATGAGGAACAGTTGGAAAATTTTAGACTACTCTGATTGTAACTACTACATTTTATTTTCAGGTTTAGGGTGCCTATAATCCCCTACATCTCTGAGAGATGTTTTATTCAAAAAAAGAAGAAGACAAGATTAGAAGCAATATGAATAAGAGATTAACTATCACAAAATAGTCTCATGGGGGCAGAATGCGCAACTCCTAAGTCCTGAAGTAAGGAATTAAGCAATAATAACTCACAACAAGTGACTGCCATAGCACGAGGCTTCTTGGTCTTCTATGAAACCGGAGAATCACATGTCATCACAAAATAACCAGAAAGGGAACATCGTGTGATAGGACAAGCGGCCCAATTATAATCGTAGTATGGTGTCAACTATAGAGAACTACAAGAAAATATAACTAAACCGTGACCAGCATGACTCTCCAAGTAGTGGAGAACCCGCAGTGCAGCTTACCAATGAGGAACACAAGGCGACTTTATAAACTGAGCAAGTGTATGTATTGAATAACTAAGCTTCGGACGTGTAATGGTAAGGTAAATGAGGTGGCCAACTAGACATTGATATTGCACCTGATCTTTGTAAAGTTGCCCCTCAACACACGCAAGATCATGTTGTTGCTCTATCAGAAAATCTATCGGTTTCACAACCAACAAACCAGCATATGATAAATGTCAAGGGTATATTTCCTTTGCGAAAGAAAATCCCATCCGGCCTTCTAGCAATCTCTATACCCAAGAAATACTTAAGTGTACCAATGTCCTTCATGTGAAAACAAGAGCTCAAGTATTTCTTAAATTCAAAGATTAACGACGAAGAACTACCAGCAATAACCAAATCATCCATATAAAAACCAGCACATGCAAAGAAACTGAACCACGAGAGTAAACAAAAAGAGAGTAATCAGCCTTACTCTGAACAAGGCCAAATGCACATAGAGCCCAAGTCGACTTTACAAACCAGTTGTTGGGAGTTTACCGCAAACCGTAAAGAAATTTCTGAAGATGGCAGGCCATGCCGGGGGACGTAGTATAGCCAAGAGGATAATGCATGAACACCTCTTCGTGAAGATCACTATGTAGAAAACCATTGTGAACATCCATCTGATGAAGTTCCTTACCATGAATGACTGCAACAGATAGAAACACACAAACAAAACTCATCTTCACAACCGGAGCGAATGTCTCTATAAATTCTGTTCCCTCAATCCGACAATTACCAAGAACCACTAGATAAGCTTTGTGCCCTTCAATAGTACCATCAGCTTTGAACTTGGTACGATAAACCCATTTGTATCCAATTGAATTCTTATCCGGAGGAAGGGGAAACATAGTCCAAGTTCTATGGTGCTCAAGTGCAGTAAACTTATCATCCATACCATCACGCCAAAGAGCATGCATTGACCCCTCCGAATGCATACTAGAAATTTATCGCAATTTACAAAATTGGTTAAAGGATATAGAACACGTGAGGATAGTGATAATGTAGGAGTGACGTTAGCAGTGGGGGGGTTAACAATACAGCAGACAAAATCATGCAGCTATGTAGGAAGTCGATGATCTTAGTCACTATGCCGGGCAGAGGTAGGCTCAGCCACAAGAGGAAGCAGTGGCGGAGCCTGAGCCTGAGCCTGAGCCGGGGGAGACGTCGGAGTAGCTAGATTGACCGACGGGGCGCCGATAGGCACCAAATGAGTTACCAGCAATAGGTCTGGCAGCGTCAGTCCAGGTGTTGGACCTGACACTGGATTAGGTCAAGATAGCCCTGGATCAGGCCGGGCCTGGAGAACAGATGGTCGAGTTTGGGCTGACGACAGTGGGGCCTTGACGGAAATCGGTGGTGGCTGAGGTGAAATCGCGAAAGGGGTGATACCAGCGGCGTGTTGGCAGCTCCACTGCTTAACACTGACGGATCCGGTATCGGGTAGTCATCGGACCAGATATTTGTTTGAGATTGTACAGGCTGAGCAGTTATAGATAGAACATCAAATGAAAACTGGTCTTCATAAAAATCAGCATATGACAGTTGAAGAAAGTGCATGATTCCAAATCATAAATGCGATAGACTTTCTTGCCAGTAGGATACCCAAGAAAAACACATCGTCGACTTCTTGGAGCAAACTTTCTATGATATCTGGGAATGTATGAAGCATAACACAAGCAACCAAAAACTTTCAGAAGCTTGTAATTTGGAGTGCGTCTATAGAGTAACTCAAATGGTGTGCTTCCATTGAGTTGCTTTGTTAGTGTCCAGTTAATCAGATATGCAGCAGTGAGGACACATTCTCCCAAAAAATTAATAGGCAGATTAGCTTGAAAATGCAAAGCACGAGCCACAGTCAACAAATGACGATACTTGCGTTCTACACGGCCATTATGCTATGGTGTATCAACCATAGATGTCTAAAAAATAATCCCAGATTCGGAAAAGTAAGATCATAAATGCAGAAATATTGTACCATTATCAGCACGGACACGATAGATATGGCGCCCAAACTGTGCCTTGATTAAAGCAAAAAATTCTAGAGATCTAGAAGCTACATCAGACTTAGCCGCTAATAAATAAACTCAAACATCTCCGGAATAATCATCAACAATAGTTAAAAAATAAAATGCACCACTAGAAGATGGTGAGTATAAGACTTCCAAACATAAACATATATCAATTCAAATAAAGAAGTAGCATTTGAAGAACGTAATGGAAAACTATGTGTAGTCTGTTTTGTTCTATGACATACAGAGCAAGGAACAAAAGTATTATTTGTGCTAAATCAAGAGTAGAAATAGAAGACAACACCGTAGAGGATGGATCCCTAAGACGCTGATGCCAAAAATAAATAAATAAAATGTAGAAACAAAAGAAACTGTCGGAACTGACTGTGAGACATGAGACCAAACATGTGTATCCAGCAGACAAAGCCAGTAAACCCCTCTTGATGTTAATCCACACCAGTCACAATTCTCGTACTGATTTTCTGTAAAATAAAATAGTTTTCAGTAAACAAAGCTAGACATTTTAAGGCAGATAACAATCTAGAACAAGATGAGAAATGACATTGCAAGGTAGGGATATATATAGCACATATGTAAGGATAACATCTCCAAAACGTATAGAACTATAATGTGTTGCAGACGACATAGATTCATCAGGTAATATCACATTAACAAAATCATCGGCAACAATAATATCGGCAAGAGAATCCTTGTCACCGGTCATGTGATATGAAGCTCCAGAATCAAATATCCAAGGTAAATTAAGCTTACCTGACCCAAGGCCATATATAGAATTAAACTGATTAAATAGTTTAAGGGTCATACTTCATTGGTCGTTGGATAGAGTAGGACCGAACTTGGATTGGGAAGGGATGTTGGAGGGAGCAGCTGCCGCATAGCTGGGTGGAGTCACTATGGCGCCAGCAAACGGAAACTGAGGGGAGCGGACCAAGGCTGCGCCGGCGGCTGGGACACCGGGACCGGCGGTGGGTGGCTAAGCTGTGCCATTTTCTTTGCACCGTTGGCTCTGTCCCTCATCTCCTTGAACCTGTATGGATAGCCTATGAGCTTGAAACATGTAGCTTTTTTGTGACCCTTGCGATGACAATTCATGTAGATGAGATTCTTGAGATCAGCTGAAGTGAGAGCAACTGTTGAAAAACCCGAAAGTGGTGGGCATTGTGCAGCATACGCCCTAGACTTAGTAGAAGGCTCGTGAGACCGAACGATGACTTTGTGATTCTCCTCCAAAGCAACAAGGGCAAATACACGCATGACAGGTGGCAGTGGATCGAGACTCATGATGTTGGATCGCAAGATGTGATAACCTTCATCTAGACCGAGGAGAAATTGATAAATCTGATCTTTCTCACGTTCTAGGAAGGCGCTGGCAGCATGGTTGCATGTGCACAATGGTTTACAAGCTTCACAACTTCTTCAGTTTGCCAAGATAAATGGCAATTATCTAACCATTCTGCCAACAGTTCTGTATATCATCACGCATTTGCAGAATTTTCCAACCGTTACCAAGAGTAAATCGTGCTTTAAGATCATCCCACAATTACTTAACTGTGGCAAAGTAGCTAGTAGAATAATTTAATGGTGGATCTATAGTCTGCAAGATCCAGGAAACAAGGGAAGCTTAATTCCAGGCCAATCATCTGCATCAGGATGACCATCCAGGGGTTTGGTAATGGTTCCATCAATGAAAACAAGTTTCTTCTTAGCAAGCATAGTACTGCAAATCGCAGTAGTCCATTCCAGATAATTTCCTTCACATTTCAGTATGACAGGACAAATTGACAAACCAGGACCGTCAAAAGGACCAAAGTAGTATGGAGAATTCATAGATCGAACAGGAGGTACAGATGACACATTGTCATATTGCAATTACAATTGTTTGAGTAAACTGCAATTACGTCGTTGGCATTGAGATTCTGTAGCTTCTGGGCCTCAGCTTCGGCGGCAATGCGAGCAAGCTCTGTGGCATTGGGATTGGAAATAGAGGTGAGATCAGACATGGCAGCAAATCAAAGCAGATCAGCGGCATGAAGATTTACGCGGCGGAGCGTGGTGGAAACCGGTGGCGACGCGTGGAGATCGACGACTGCGATCGAAGAGCAGCGACGACTAGACGAAGGCGGCGCGTGGACGAAATGTAGGACTGACGTTGGCGGCGGCGAAGGCTCGAAGAAGGTAGCGGAAAATTTTCTTTAGGGTTTCATGATTTTAAACTCTGATACCATGTAGAAAATAAAGTTGTAATATTGTATTTGTATTCATACTCCGAGGTACATTATATAGTGTTACAAGAGTTCTAAGTAAATCAGGAAAAGGATACTAATTTAAATACAATTAATATTCACAAAATAGTCTAATTCCTCAATAAGTTTGAATACAGTTCAAATTATAACGTAAAGGCTAAAAGGATAAATTTTGACCAAAGCATCAAAAGAAGGGTACAGTGTAAAAGTGTTTTGACTATCTAGCCCCCTCAATTAACATTAATATGATATTGTCCATTTTGCACCAATCCTACATGATTTTATTAATATTAGGTCTATCTCCAAAAAGTTTCATACTAATTTGGTGGGAGCATCACTTATATAGGAATCAATAGTATTATCATATTCCATTCTGGGGCTTGGATTAAACTCACTCAGGTCCAAAAGAAGGGCCCACGGTATAAGAGTCGAAAATAGAAAATCTATTAGATAGTGCCAATTAAAAGAGTAATGATACTCTCAGTGAAGATCCACAGTGAAACATAAAAAAAAATGTGACACTAATAAAAATGTCAAATCACTATAAACTCATCACTACTTCAGTACTTCATCTTTTTCTTATAAAGGGTAATTTGACCTATTATTTATGCGAGTGAATGTGTATGGAGTGAATTAAATGAACAGAATGCAAAAAATTAATAAGTGAATAAAATGAATATTTTTACCATAAAGTAATGCGACACTTATTAAAATATACCGTACTAGATTTTAGTAGTTTAAATGGTACAATCAAGTGATATTCCTACCTTCTTCTTTTCGTTAGTACATGTTATTGGTCCTTCCAACTAATTTTATCCAAATGAAGCTGCATACATGCACGTCACTAGCAATGTTCCATTATTAATTGCCTTTCACTGCAATACCTTTTGACATTTTCTCGAAAAAGCAGATTTGAAATATCTATTTTGTTTATGCTTCAGATATCTTGGACAAATCTTTGATACAATGCAAATGAAGGATTTTGATACACGATATGCACCATTAATAGTGTTGGAATATTCTTAGCGTGCTTAATTAAGATCGAGTTCAATGGTGTAATTAAGATAAGAATGCCTATACACATGGAGTACAGTCCATATCATGTACTGAGTAACTTAATAATAATATTAATATTTGTATTTACATCTTTAGCTATTAATTCGTTAACGGAATTGTTTTGTTTTGATTGTTTTAGATGTTTAATAAGATGGGTGGATGGATTATTTTCCGTGTGTTTCATTTGATATATCATTGTGTTTGGTCTCGTATCCATACTATTGTGGTTAAACTATACCTACACAGTGACAACCACTTATTCTTAGTGTACGCTTCTCGTTGCCACATATGACTTTGCTTAGTATTGCAATATATCGATTAATGCATTTGTGTACCTCTCTCTTTTAGTCACTGAGCACTTAATTTAGAATTGTAATACCTAGCTAGAAATTCAATGTAAATGAGTTTATCTCATACCATATGTTGTAATCGCATGTGCGAAATTGAGTTTAATAGAAAATGGATGGAAACCCAATAAACGCTCGTCCGTCCTAGTAAGATTTTTTTATAAGATAAACGACACATATTAATTAGTATCCAAATTTTTACGGATATTGAAATTTAAAAGCAGTGCAGGTTTTTCCCCAGTTATAGAGCTATTATTATATTCTTTAAATTAAATATTGTATTTCATAAATTATAAACTGTATTTTATATTTAAAAAATATATTTTAAATATAAACGTTACACTTTTTAATAAAATATTTTTATATTTTCACATGTAAAAAATGTCTATTATATGTTTATTTTATGATGCTCCAGTATTGTAATTGCAAAAATACATAGTTTAAATTAAACTACAATGACTGCTCCATAAGTTTCGGAATAACGGCATTTTTAAATGATAAAAATTTCTATTGAAATTATATTCTGATTTTGAAAATGATGGGCGTAATCATATTATAACTATAATAAAGATGGATTGTACAGGGGGCAATACTTTTAATCGAACATATTCAGTCCTATTATCCAAGACTTTAATCGAACATATTCAGTCCAATTATCCAAGACTTGTTCCCGGGAAAAGCAAACTATCTTTATAAGGTTTAGTCTAAAGTTCGTCTCCCAAAGATACATAAATATTGACTTTATTATTGTTAAACATTAATTATATTGAAAATTTTGGTTTTACCGTTTTAACTTAATTATTATACATGTGTTCCATCATATCCTATCTAACCATATATGTAAAGAAAATAACACACGAGCACACACAACTTGGTTACGCAATTTGGTGAAATCCACCTACATCTGCGGGGTGTGACCCACTTCAGAATAAATCCACTAATAAAAAATATATAGTACAAAGTACACCATACAACTTTACTTATCTTTTCTAATTACAATGTGTGGATTTTGCAAGCTCCCCTTGCTACCGATCCGCCTTGATTAGAATCCCTCTGACCTCGAAACTCGTCGACGCTGGATCTCCTCCTCCCGAGAAATTAAGGTATACGTTCTGAACTTTGAACAAC
>JAULKM010100402.1:0-10517 GCA_032355605.1 Rubia tinctorum
CTAGAGATTCGGGAAAACTTCCATCTCAACCGGAGCTCAACCCTCGTCAAAATGTGAGTGCCATCTCATTGAGGAGTTGAAAAAAAGTGAAAGAACCTCAAAGCAAATTCAAATCCTTATTGACCTCATTCTCATTAGAATCTATATTTTCAGCATTAGACTGCATTCCTAAACCAAAATTGAACTTAGCATCACGTTCAGGACTCATATAAAAAATAACAAGAAAAAGAAAAAGGTAAATAACATTAAAACAACTTCATAAAAAATGCCACATGACACATAAAAAACTTACTAGAAACAGCATCACATTCATGTAGAACCCTATGAGCTACCATCTTCTTCCTCATGCTCTTCAATTTCTTCATCACAACATCATCAGACTTCTTAGGAACCTCACTCAAATACTTATTAACATCGTTATCATTTGAATCTACATTTGTAGTACCTGACTGCATTCTCGAACCAACATTCAACTGAGCATCATGTTCAGGACCTATATAAAAAACAACAAGAAGAAAAATGTAAATAACATGAAAAACAATTTCATAAAAAATATTCCAACATAAAAAACTTACTTGAAACAACATCACATTTATGTACAACCCTATGGCTACGATCTTCTTCCTCATGCTGGATAGAGAAGGAAGTTTTTTAACTACTCCACGTTTATGGAAAACTTTACGAGGAGGCACAACATGCTCCAATGCAATAAACACAATAACATCAACAAAGCACTAAATTAAACAAATAATCTACTACAGTTCAATTAGTCTCACCATCAGCAGTTAAAGGAACTTCAGTAGGTGATACCTCACCAGAAGCTGGCGGTACCTCAGAAACAGAAATGGCAGGTGGTGGAACCTCAACTGGAGCTGGTGGCACATCAACGGGGATGGGTAGAACCTCAACAGGATTAGATGGAATCTTATCAGAATCAGGTACTGACATCTGAATAATTGGAGCATCAACGTTTTCAAAACCAGCCACAGTAGAGCCTAAAAATAAAACAAAAACAATAGAAAAAAGAAGCATCGACAAACAAAGATGAAAAGCAAAAATTTAATGACTTATAACCCTCTACAACATTTTCAGGAACAACATATTTCTCAACAGCAACGGAAGCAACACCATCATCAGAAATTGCCACATTAACATCAGAAGGCACATCTTGAGCCTCATGACCAGAAGAACTATAATCACAAGTTCCACAACCATCCATTTTAATTTCCTTACAAATCACAGCAGTCTCAGAAATAATTGAACCTATACAAAAACCCAAAAACACAAAAATCAACAAACAGATAAAGATAACATAAAAGAAGAGAAACTGTAACATGAAATACAAAATACTTGCCATCCTCGTCACCGTCCTTGTCACGAGAAGTAAGGAAAACTTCATTTTCATTGTCAGAAACATCATCATGAACCTTATCAACCTCAACACCAACATCTGAACTTGTATGAAAAAAATAACAATGTGCAAAACATAACATCAACACAACAAAAACCAATAAAATACAAAATCAAACACTTACAACCAGCATCCAAATTTGATGTATAATCCAACAAGTTTTTCAAATCAGCACCTTCATCTTTAGAAATTCTCTACATATTCCGAAACTTCATAATTCTTGTCATCAGACGCACAATCTTTTAGAACTTCTTCTTCTACCACCAACTACCTTTCTCTTTGGTTGCCGGCGTACCATTGGAGCATACTCCTCAACATGTATAGGATTTGACGAACTAGTCTGAGGTAAATTTAGTTTACGTATACGACTTTGCATTGTGTCAATTTGTGTACATGTGCGTGTAGAACGCCAAGGTCTAACAATAGCTGACTCAGAAGGTGCTGTTAAAAAAAGAACAACATCGGATAACAAAATATCAATAAATTTAGCATGAAACTCAGCAGCTACACATAAATGTCAAAGAGCAAACATCATAAAAAACTTACTAAAAACACAACTCAACATATTAGACATTAAACTCAAAACTAAATTCACATAAATCAACATCAGATGACAAAACATCAATAAATTTAGCATGAACTTCACCAGCTACACATAAATGTCAAACAATAAAGGAAAAACCTCATCAAAGGTTACCAAATAGCATACCTAAACATCCTACAGAAGAACCTCAAAACTAAATTCACACCTCAACGATAAAATTAACATCTCAACATGTTGGACATGAACCTCAACAATAAAATGATATAAATCAATACTCAATTAATTACAATAAACCACAGATAACGAAACTCAATAATTTTGGTATAAACCTCAACATATCTAATACTAAATCATGATAATTAATATCAAAACATGAATGTCAAACACTGAAGGGAAAACCTCGTCAATAAAATCAACAAAATGCACACCTCGATATGCAAAACATGAACCTCAAAAATCACTTAAGTCAAACCTCAAATAGTTTAAAACAGACCCCATTAGACCTCATCAGAACATTCAAACTACAATTCAACGACAAAATTACACACAAAAACAAAATACAGACGAAATTGAATCGGAAACATGTTCCAGCCCGGATTTCGATGAAGAAACCTCATCACGCTTCGTGCGGACTATAATCTTCAACAAAAAAATGAACAAAACAATAGTTAGGGCAAAAAATGAACAGTTGAATCGAAATCAAACAATAAAAAAAGCAAAGAAATTGAACGAAGTCAGTGAATATCCGGCAAAATGCAGCAAATCAGAGCAATGTCCGGCGAAAATTAACGATTACCAGTGATTTTCGGCGGTTTTCAGGCTGTTACTGCGTGTTAATGTGTGTTTTTGGGAAATTGAAAACCAGTGAAATAAATGAAATTCAAACTATGAATTTAATATATATACCAACAACAAATTTTATGAAATTGCATGACAAACCCTCCACTTTGTCAGCATATTTTAAAAAGAATCTCACCCTAATTTAAACTACCATTAATTGCATAAAAGACCCTGTCTAAACTTTAGTCTGTCTAAAACAAGACTATGTGAATAATATATTGAAAATTCAAAGAAGCACGTAATCATGAATAAAAAATTTTAAAATATCATTACAAGAATTTTTTTATTTTATTTCTAGGTTGAAATATTTTTAAAAATTACTAAATTATGTTATATTGTTTGTGATTGGAAAATGAAGATTGTTTATATACCGTTTGAGCTTGGATTGAGGTTAGCTAATGACGAAAAAAATTAGAAAACATTGGTAAATTAGGAAAATTATATTATAGTTAATATTCTATTTCCACTATTTATTGTTTGCTACAATCTTAATATTCATTATTCAATCACTAAATACAATCTCAATGACAATACGTTTATGTGATTGGATACTTAATACTCACTTACTAATTATAAACATCACAACGACATAATAACATATTTATCCAATAGAATAATTTTTAAATCAACTACTTTCTATAGTTTGTTTTGTAAATGGGTTATTTTTAATAACTCCAAAATAAATAATATTTTGATTAGTTAATACTTATTAATAACCAGAATCATAATCATAATCGTAATCGTAATCATTAGTAATTATAATTATGATTTCAACGAATTCAATGTCCCGGTTGACAGTAGATCTGACATGCCCCGGTTGACAAACTAACATAGTGATATATTATAAGGACAAAAAAAAATTGTTCACATATGATTTATATAGTACTAACGTGATCTTTACAAATACTTCCTCATAAACGACTATTTATGCGTCAAGTTTATAAAATATAACTATATTGTATCGTTAACTCGGTGACGAATTGAAATGAATCATTAAAGATCGAAGCTCTTTCTATGATGGTTTTTTTTTTTGCAAAATCAGACTATCCTTCTACCACTCTTGCACGTAAAGTTTTGGCTAACGACATCTCTATGCGCTACAGAATAAAAATCCTTACAACACTTGAAAATCATGGGCGGATCGAATGCATTTTCATTTCACGCATTTTTTTTCCTTTGAAACATGGACTACGTTCTGTTAAAATTTTTAAATTGATGTTGCCACCCTACAAAAACTAAACCATTATTATTTTGTTTAGAATCTGAAATTAAAATTGCCAGATGCTCCAACTGGTTACTGCATGTATTAAACTGAATACTATAACATTTATACTTGAGAGATGGAGAAACCACTCAAGGCAACAAACTTAGGGTACTCCCTCTCCGTCCAATATCTATTTGCACTGTAATCATTATTACGCTGTTCAAAAAACGTTCTTGATCGTTAATATGTTTACCTGCGTATAATAACGTCTAACAAAAAGTTAATATTTAGAAACTACTTGTTACGACGAATTAAACAATATCATATACGATAATGTTGTTGTTCATATATCTATTCAAATTTGTGGTCAAACTTTGACAGAGAATATGATATAAAAAACGAAAGTGCAAATACAGGTGTTACAGAAGATTACCATTTATCATGAATGACATCACAGAGGACACCTTTTGTACGTGGCTTACATGGGCACCGCTTAATTGTGCATGCAATTGGCGCTGGTCTTTTAAAAAGAAAAGTATGAACACAAATCCCATGCATACAAAATAGGCTTTTCTTTGGTCTATAAATTGGATGCGTATGGGGCTTCCCTTTCACTCGCATCAGACAATACAACTGAGAGTAGAGTTAAAAGAGATAGGCAAAGATGACGAAGGCCTTGGAATCCTTGAAGGCTGCCATGGGAAACAATAAGCCTTTATTAGTTATGATTGCCATTCAGTTCATCTACACTGGCCAATCTCTCTTCTCCAAGGCTGCTGTTTCTGAGGGCATGAAGCCTCCCGTTTTCGTCGCCTATCGCCAAGCCATGGCTACCCTTGTCTTGGCTCCCTTTGCCTTTTTCTTCGAGAGGTCAGAAGTTCGATCCGTTGCCCCAAAACAAGTTATTTTTCCTCCCACCCTTAATTAATTAATCTGCTTGATTCCTTCCACCCTCTATGTGATCAATTCTAAAATAAGACAAGACTGTCTCTTGTGAGGCAAAATAAACTTTATGCAGTAAGTAGTCTTTCTCCAAAAATCAGCAATTACCCCAAATATATTTGAGGTTGTTAAAAATAGCTCCATTTCAATTAAAATGTTTGATAATTACGTAATGATCCATACCAAAACTTTAATCCGCCTAAATCAAGGCTCGGTGCTTCACAATTTCAAGTTACGTGTGAGAGTAGATTGATTTGTTATTCATTTTGTCTGTTTAATTTTGCAGTAAAAAGGCCGCTCTCCCCTTACCATTCAGAGTCCTTTGCAAGATTTTTGTTGTTTCATTATTCGGGTGAGTATTGTTCATTTTTCTAGATGCCATGGAGCAGACTGCTGTTCCCTATTTTATACTATATCTGTGTCAGAGCAGAAATATTTTGTGAAAATTATTATGGTTCAAGGAACGTAAAGGTGTTCAGAGTGGAGAGAAGGTATAGTGGCCGACTTCCTTCTGTTAATCCTTGTCATTTTGGTGTAGGGTCACGGCAACTTTAAATCTTTACCTCTACTCAATGAAGTACATTTCAGCTACTTTTGCGACGGCCATGGCTAACACTATTCCAGTCATCGTTTTTATAATGGCCGTCTCTCTAAGGTGAATTTATTCCGATAATTTACCTGTAAATTAACGGACAAGTGTTTTTAACTGAATTAATTACCAGGATTGAAACCTTGAACATAAGACAATGGAATGGTATAGCGAAAGTTGTCGGGTCGTTTATCGGTCTTTCGGGCGCCATGGTGATGACCTTCTACAAAGGACCTGCTCTATATGCGGACCGGGGGCACGAAATCTCAAGCCATCCGGGCAGATCCTACACTAGAGAAGAATGGATTAAGGGCTCAATTTTGCTGCTTGGAGCAAGTCTGGCCTGGTCATCCTGGCTCATCATGCAGGTCAGTCGAAATCCGCATAAAATAACTCTCTCTCTCTCTCTTCCAATTTAATAAGATTTTCGCTCTTTGCAGGCTCCGATTCTGAGAGAATATCCAGCAAAACTCAGAGTGACGACAATGCAGTGCTGCTTCAGCTGCATAATCTCGGCGGTTTATGGGGCGGCGGTGGAGAGAAACATCGAGTCGTGGAAGCTGGGATGGGATGTGAATCTCATTTCAGTGGCTTATTGTGTATGTTTATTTCCCTCTTTTCCAATTAATACGCCTTTTCTTTATGTTCCTCAATTTCATCATCATCTCATCTTTATCCTCGTAAAAAAATGCAGGAAAGATATACTTATCATTTACGGGCAAAAGCCTTCTGCTAATTGGAATCTTGTCACACTTCCCACTAAATCTTGGCCCCTCCCAAACAATTGAATTGTATTAATTATTGGCTCTGCTGTTTTAAACAGTATATAGTTAGGATGTGAAAATGACTCAAAAGCTTCTTTGTGTCCACGTAGGTATAATTTATTGTCATGTGTTCCAAATTTTCATTTCTCAAACGCCTTTATATCTATTTACGATGATGACGGTTTCACTTCCACCACAATTCATCTGAACCACATTTTTTTATAATATCTCGCTCCATTTTTACAACTCTCCCCCCCCTAAATTTTCGTCAGATTAAATTTGAGATTAATCTCGCATTTAAAAAATAACTCCTTACTTACTGTTTTAGTCTGTCTTACAAATAACATTCCATTTATTAAACTTTTATAGATATTTAATCTCTGTGTACCATTTCAATCTGCACACTTTAATTTCATCATCTGACTCATAAAATATTTGATTCTTAATATCTTTTATTATGAAATAATTAAAATTTATGAAAGGTTGATATTCTAAAAATACATGTTATAACGAATCTAACAAGGTATCACTCAATAGTATTTATACTTATACATCAATTCAATTTTATGGTTAAAGTTAAAAAGTTTTGACTAAATGAATAGTTAAATTGCAGATTGAAATGAGACAGGGGGAGTATTTCATCTTAATTTACTTCATTAAATTCTAAAATTTACCATTATTTACTTCTCTTTGACGCTATTCATAACAATTTTTTGAAACGAAATAACGTTTCATTTATTTAACTCGTATCTTTTACATCAACTACAATCTCCCAATCACACTCAATCACAAGCTTTGCACATAGCTTTTTTAATTTTGGTTTCAAACAAGACCTATACACCACGAATTCTATAGATTCATTTCTTTGCGTGAATAATGCTATTCACGCAAAAACATACAAAAAGGTGCTTTTGAACTTAAAACAAATTGTGCGCTTAAAAAAAATTGACTCAAAAATAAACAGAAAGTTAAAATGAAAGGAGTGTATTTCTTCTGTTTTTATTTCCCTTAGGTTGTGTCCAGTGTTAGTAATGCTAATCTTTGTCATCCCAATTGCCAGGAGATGTCTACTAGGTTATTATGGGTATGATTTGAAAGTGTTGCATAATCGATCGTGTGCGCACCTTGTACTCCATCCAAAGCTATGATTAGAACCATCGATTCTAAAATCGTGTATCTATGCAAACTTATTTTTTCAGAAATATCAAGATTGTAGATCTTATCAAAAATTTCGAGTGAATTTAATTTCCTTTTAGTGAAGTTTGATAATTTATTTTTTAAAAATCAAAATAGTAGAATCCGATCTAAAATTGACTTTTTATATTTGGATTGATCTACTAGGTGACTCCTTTCTAAAATTTGAAATACGTTTAGATTCCATTGATTTGTAGTCCGTACTAATGTATGCATGAGTGCTTCTGTCGTAATTCTCAAGTGATATTTCTCACACGAACATGAAATTTAAGGAGAAGTTATTAATTAAATTAATTACGTGACTGAAAATAAAATGTGCAGGGAATTGTGGTGACTGGACTGTCGTATTGGTTACAAGTATGGGTTGTGGATAAAAAGGGGCCGGTATATACCTCCATTTTCAGCCCTCTTGCACTTGTTTTGACCGGTATTTTCTCCGCTATTATTTTCAGAGAGACTCTTCACTGGGGAAGGTTTGTACTTTAATTAAATTAGTCATTTTCTTTTACATTTATTCCCTCTAAAAGTCACACACAAACAAAAATATAATTGAATAAATTTGGTTTTCCATTCACCAAGGTATTGAAGATGGAGCAATGCACCTTCATTCTAATAATGCTCACATTTCCTACACCTTCATGCTAAAAAATGTATACCTTTCCCGTTGCATTACTTGTTATTCTAAGGAAAATGGAAAACACACAACCCACTTTAAGGTTGGCCTAACCACTTAGTACACACGATGGAATATGCATATTGATTTTTTTTATAAAATAAATAAATTATGAGTTATTTCACTCTTATAAATCATCATAATTAATCGAACTTGATCTCATCACTCTTACAACGTTGTGTAGCATATTGGGGTCTGTAATACTAGTGGGCGGGCTGTATAGTTACCTGTGGGGTAAAAATGAAGAAGGCAAAATGGCGAAGCAGGAGGAAGGAAGATGTGAAGAAAAATCAAAGCAGAGCAGCAAAGAGGAGGTACAATTGGAGTGCATAACTTGCACATCAGCCAATCACCATGAACTATTAACTGTTCCTGTTGCAAAATAAATTTCCATTGACAAAAGTTGAGCTTTGGTCGAAGATGGTGCAAGCTTCGTGGACCCCAATTAACCAAAAAGAGGAGACACTAATCTATATCCTCTTTAATTTGGTAACTTCTTCTGTATTATATACCATGTAGTATGAATATTTCACCAGTCGGTGATTGTATACTGTGTATTTCGGTACTCGGAGTGATTGGTCCATCATCATGATCAAAATAATAGGGCCTCTGAAGAACTCCAGTGATAAATATTGCGAATTAGCACCAATTCCAATCTTCCTTTGTTTTCTTATTTTTTGGAGGACAATTTTATCCAATAGATGATGTCCCGAGAGAAAACGTTGAGAAGTTGGTGTACGGAATAATGAGAATAATTGTTGTTTATCCAATTGGTAGTTATGACATTCTTTATATATGAATAATATCTACATGGAAAAGTTTATTCTAACCTTATAGCCTAATACACGCCTTCAATCTTTACGGGTTGCAATAACGGATATATTTGAACAATGTTTACAAAACAACTCACTAGAAAGACCTTTAGTAAAAATATCCGCAATCTGTAATTGTGTAGGAACAGCATAACCCGAAGAACTTCATGGGCAACCATTTAACGAACAAAGTGGTAGTCAACATCAATATGCTTACTACAATCATGATGAATCGAATTGGCAGCAAGATATGTTGTTGAAACATTATCGTAATAGAGAGTTATAGCTGACAAAGAAAATACCCCAAATCAGCAAGTAGCTGACGGAGCCAAATCGTTTAAGCCGATGTATAAGCAACATCCCTATACTCAGGATCAGTTGAGGATTTTGCCACAATAGGTTACTTCTAAGAGTGTCACAAAATCATATTCTTCCCAAGAAAAATGGCATAGCCAGTGGTAGAACGACGACTATCAGGACAACCAGCCCAATCTTCATCATAATAAGCTACCACTAATGCAGGAGAGCTCGCCGAGAGGAGAAAATGACCAAACTCCAAGGTACCCTGCAAAAACCTAAAAATTCTCTTTACGACATGAAGGTGAGTAGTGCGAGGAGCATGCATAAACTAAGAAACCATATTAACAGTATAAGCAATATCTGGACAAGTCATAGTTATATATTGCAAATCCCCAACCATACTATGACAATCTGTGGGATTAGCAGGAAGGTTCCCATCAACGGATGACAATGTAACTCTAGAAACACATGGTGTGCGTACAGATTTAACTGTATGAAGATGATTTTTTTAGCAAATCAAACACATATTTTTGTTGGGACAAAAACAGGCTAGAAGCAATACGGGACACCTGAATACCTAGAAAATAATGGAGATGCCCCAAATCCTTCATATCAAAGTAAGACTAGAGAATGAGACTGTGAAATATAGCAAAACTACTACCCGTGGAAACAATATCATCCACATAAAGAAGTAAAATAAGCATATGACCCTGGTATTTTAAAACAAACATAAAGGCGTCACAGTGCTGCATTTAAAGCCAATGGATGATAAAAAATTTCTCAACTGAGAAAATAAATCTCGCAGATCTTGTTTCAACCCATATATGGACATACGTAAACGACAAGTGTAATATGGTTTTGAAGGATGTGTGAAACCCTCAGGTTGGCACATGAAATCTTCTTCGTTCAAAAACCAAAGCAAGAAGGCATTTTTAACATCTAATTAAGGAACAATCAAACTAAAAGAGACAACAATATTAAGAACTAAATGCACGGTAGTAGGTTTTTTTAATAGGACTAAAAGTTTCAAAATAATCAATACCCGTCTGTTGGTGATTGCCAAAAACAAGTCTGCCCATGAACCGCTCCATAGACCCATCGAAATTTTATTTAATTTTATATACCCATTTACAGCCAAGTACATGATGATTGTAGTCGCGAGGTACCTGATGTGACGACAAATGCATGTGTTTTCCGAAGCATTTAACATCTCTTTTGTTATCTTTTTGTTGTAAGATTGCTAG
>JAULKM010100403.1:0-10517 GCA_032355605.1 Rubia tinctorum
TAATTATAATTTATTTTTATATAATTTAAACTAATAAATTTATATTTATTTATGAGTCCGTTTCTTGAAATACGGCCTTTCCACAAGTTATGGAAAGACTAAGGTTTAAAGTGTAAATTAGAAGAAATAAAGATAAAATTTTCGGTTATATGAATCGGGTTATAAACTTTATAACTACTACACGTTGCATAATAAATTTTTAATATTGCAACTAAGACCTTTTACCTTTTTTAAACCCCTTCTTTCCATAAGCCTGTGGAAAGACGGTCTCTCCTAAGATTTTTGCCTTTTTTAATTTGTTTTCCAGAGGTAATTAAAGTGTAGGTTGTTGGGAGAAGAAGATATTGTAATTTTTTTTTATTTTTCAAGCATAATTTTGTCTTATGATATGATAGTATTTTTTTAAAATGTAAAGTGTTCAGTTTGCTTGAGAAGGACAAAAAAGGGTAAGTGTGCAGAGATAGCTGGGATGGAGGAAGTACTGAACTATAATTTTTTTAAAATAAAAAATACCACGCAACCTGCGGTGGAACTCCATCTAGTTTTTTTTTTAAAAAAACTACAATTTAGAGGGAGAAAAAAAACTACTCAATGCTGATATTTGAATTAAGGGTTAAATGATTTTCTAACTCTACCTTTAGGTTGAAAATACCAATATAACCCTGTAAAATCAAAAAATGAAAAACTAACCCTAACTTTATGAGGAATTATGCCGATATAACCTCTCGGCCACATTCTGGCGTTGTCTAACCTATTTAGTCGTTGACCAGACTAGAAAAGATGAATTTACCCTCGAACATTTCAACTTAATTTTTCCCTCCACTTTACCCTTCATACTTCTACCAGCAACCACCTCATGCTGCCAACCACCACCACTTTCCATCCTCCCCCACCACCACCTCCGCCACCAGCCACCATCACCCTACCACTGCCACCCCACCATCGCCACTAGACCACAACCACCACCACCACCACCACCGCCACCCCTAAACCCTCACCCCACTGTCGCCAAACCCTCACCACCCCACCACATCTCACCAATATCCACCACTCCTGCCACCAAGCTCCCCTGCACCCCCACCACCTTTTGCCCAACCAACCCCACATCTCCGCCACCTCTCCCGCCCAGCCAGTGCCATCCACCATCCCTGCCACCTCTACCGACTGGCCACCCCCACATCCCCCCACCACATAATCCAATTTCTACATATTGTTACCTAGGGTTTATAATCTAGAACAAGGTAGCGGTGGCGACAAACATGGCAAGAAGCAGGGGAGCGTCGATAGGAGAAACCTGATTGTTACCTAAGGTTTAGAATTTAGAACAAGGAGGCGACAGATACAAGCATGTAAAAGAGTAGGAGAAGAGATGGGTGGCGCCAGTAGGAAGAACGACAATGGAAGGAGCATGGAGGGAGGTGGGTGGCGCCGATGGGGATGATGTTGGAGTGGCTGTGTCGAACTAATCAGAGCATGATAATACCCATGAAAAACACATTAAAGCCCCCATTGTACAATCAACAATGCTTCATGAATCCGAGATGCAACATACAGTAGTCTAAAGGAAATCACATTTAATCGAACCATAAGTCTCAAGCTATTTATGTAGATCAGAAATCATTCGTTATTACCTTAGGGATCATAGAGACAAGAAAATTGAAGCCTAGAGTTCTTTTTCTGGGTTTCCAAACAGCATCCAGATTAAGTAGTACTGAGCAGCTATTGACTCTGAAATCTCAAGGAAGAAAAGAAGCATAGCTGAAGATATAGAGACGACAAAACTAAGAATGTCGACACCGGAGGGTGATAAATAGAGCAAGCCTAAGCCACTTGTGTGAATTTCTTGATCACAAAACCCTAGTTGGGGATAAGAAAACCAATTATTCCAGCAGAGAATGAGAAAGAACAAGGAATTTGTCTTTTAAATTTTTTCAATTCATTTTAAAACTCAGGGGTAAAATTTCCATTTACTATAAAACAGGCCAATTCTGGCGTTGACAATTGGAGTCATCGCCTTCCAGAGTTATATTGACACATAATTCATGAAGTTAGGGTTATTTTGACACTTTCTGATTTTTCAAGGTTATATTGGCACTTTCAGCCTAAAGTCATGGTTATTTTGACACTTTACTCTTGAATTAACTACTCATTCCATCCCTGTGTGTGGCATGTGTAATTTTTCCAATTCAAATTTGGTAGACCATAAATATAAATTAATATATTTATAATAAAAATATCATGTGAGATATTGTTAGATTCATCTTAACATCTAATTTCTAAATATCAATTTTGTATGCGAAATTGTTGTATGTAGTTAGAGATATTGACGGTCAAACATGACCATTGAAAACAGTAAAAAAATGTCAATACCAACATATTGGAGGGAGTACTAAACAAAGTCTTATTTGAGATTTCTTAATTATAAGAACGGTATTGGGAAAGAGTCTTTCCATTGGCATATGAAAAATAGATTTATACTCTGTAGTTATTTCAAGTGAAACAATTAACTTTTGATTAGAAACATTACATATTTTGAATAAAACATATTTCCTACTAAAACTCAAATAAGCATCTGAATTTACCAAAATATCTTATAACTCGGGCCCGAAATTTAATTTCTTTAAACCACAAATTTATCTTTTTGTGGTAAAATTGCACTTGAGTCACTAATTTTTCCCTACCTTTCCATATCGTCTTTCATGAGATGTCGAGACCTAACAAAATAAGTAAACCTGAAGTGTTGCGAAAGACTGGGATGGAAAACAAAACGGAATGTACCGGATTTTTAGCACATACAACCATCAAACCAGAGACCAAAGCAGGGCTCGACAAAACAGAAAGTATCATAGTACGTCGTTCTTCCCTGAAATGGAACTTTCATGCTGGAGCAAGAACTAGCATGCAAGTAGATCTATTACGACCAACGCGGTTGTTCGTATTTCATTTTCTTCTTCCAAGCCTCGCACTCACTGAGTTACTTACGGAATCTCAAATCTCTCTCGACGCCGAGAAATTTCTATGTGCCTAGATCGATTAGTAGAGGTTCGGCTTCCATCGCTAGATGAGATTATCTTATAATTAATATAATTAATGGATGATGTGATTTTTAATTTTTTATTGAAATAAAATTCTTATAATTTTGATTTTTTAAAAAATATGTTAAAAAATAAATAACTATAATTCAACTCTAAAAGTTATTATAACAAGATTTAAATTTTTTTAAGATTAGTGTAACCGTTAAATGATATAACAAAAGACTTTTATTAGAAATAAAATATAATCACTCCTTAATCTCATGAATTTTATTAGCTCTTTTCAAAAGGCTACTGGCCTGCGAGTGAATCTGAACAAAAGTTTCAGTAGATTATCTTTATCCACAACCTAACTCGACCAGTTTCTATCATTTTTAATAACTTCTCTCACGTCCACGTCAGCAATCCATTATACAACCAAATCTCAATCTTTTCACATTTTATCAAACACCCAACGCAACTCAACTCAACCCAACAAAACTTTTTCAACTTATTTTATTATTTTATGAATATATAGCAATAAAATAAAATTTATTCAATAATACATTTATTAATAATGAATCATTGAAAAAATAATTTTAAATAAATAAAATTAATATATAAAATAAAATTAATTATAGACAAACAACATTGCAATAGATATTTTGAAGTGAATGAACAAAAATAATTTAGTCGAAGTTAAATATATTTAGAAAATAAAATAAACTTATCAAATTACAATAAAGAACATACAATGAAAATTGTAACTTAATTCTCATGGCCAAACTTTTGCCATATATGTTCGATCAAGTCGTTTTTAAGAGCTACGTGAGTTTCTCTATAATGAAGGTTTGATCTAGTAACCATATATGAACGTAGGCATGTTGACTCTGTAGTAAATTGGAAATTCTCATCATCTTCTTCTGCAACTCTGTTTCTTCCATTATTTTGGCGATTTGTAGGTTGATCTTCAAGGAATTCGGTTGGATCATAATTATGTAGATAAGTGTCTCTTTCATCCTCAACTATCATATTAAGCATTATGATACAAGCAATCATGATTCTGTCCATCAAATTTTGATCCCAAACAAGACGTGGACGTTGCAGAAATGCAAAACGAGCTTGCAAAACACCAAATTCTCGCTCAACATCTTTTCTGGCAGCTTCTTAATGTTGAGCAAACAACTTGTTCTTTTGAATTAGCGGAGTAGTAATTGACTTTACAAATGCAGTCCATGCAGGATATATGCCATCAGTGAGATAATAACCAAGTTGATAGGTATGATTATTTACCTTGTAACTTATTTCTGAAGTTCGACCTTCCAATATATCGTTAAAAATAGGGGAACGATAGAGTACATTAATATCATTGCACGAACCCGGAGTTCCAAAAAATGCATGTCATATCAATAAGTCATACGATGTAACGACTTCCAATATAACTGTTGGCGTTCCACTTCTTCCCAAATATAATACCTAGCCCATGCAGTAGGACAATTTTTCTAGCTCCAATGCATGCAATCAATACTTCCAATCATACTAGGAAATCCATGTTCATTTCCAACATGGAATAATCTAGTCAAATCTTGTTCGGTTGGTGGTCTGAGGTACTCGGTACCAAAGTTGGAGATGACCCCATCTACAAAGTGCATGAGTGATTTTCGTGTTACAGCTTCACTAATTCGTAAATACTCATTAACTGCATCGGCTGAAGTCCCGTAAGCTAAAACTCTCATAGCTGCGGTACATTTTTGTGATGCCAAAATTGATAGACGGCCTGTTGCATTTGGTCTTTAAAAAAAATATTTGTCACTAGCAGTAACAACATCCACAATAGAAAGAAATACATGTTTTTGCACACGAAATCTTCGTAAAAAATATCAGGAAAATACACTGGATTGTCAGCAAAATAATTCTTCATCAAACATTTCTCACCAATCTCGTGCTCTCTCTCGCAGTTTCTTCTTTGAGACCTAAGATTAGAATTTGTTGGCTGTAAGAATAGACGAAAGTTACTTATAGTTGTATTCTCGATCATGCTATCAACTTATTGATTTTGTTACACAACTCTTTCTTCCCCTTCATCAAATTTTTTGAAATGAGAAGAATCAAGGGAGTAGGAATTTTTTTTTTCATTTGATGACATTGTGAAATAAGGTGGATGCAATATTTGGTATGTAGAAGTCATGCTTATATAGGAATATAAGAAGAAATGCATGTGAATTGTCATGATGCAAGTTTGTCATTTTTTTTTGAAATTGACAAGTCCTTAAAAAATTTCTAACCCTACAATAGCCACTTGTCATAACTAGTCAAAGACTTTAAAATTTCACCAATTCAAGTAGTTCTAAATGTATGCTTACGGGATTTTAATCAAATGTTTCAATGTCCTTGTTTCACAAGACTTACCAATTCAACCATTCAATGTAAAATTGTTCTAAAATAATTGGAAAAATATTTCTATATTCTATAACATAATTATATATATAAATATTAATTAACGTTACACAAAAATAATTGAAATTACATCACTTAAATATAATAAATTAAAGTGACTTGAATATACATTACAGTCACTTTTTTAATACAAGTGACATAAAAAATCGTTGTGTTTCTTCTTGTTCTAGGGTCAAATGCTCTTTGGCTATCAATGTATTCAACAATTGTGCATTCATCTTGTCACGCTCCAGATCAATCTTAGTTTTTCCCAAATCTTTCATTATTTCAACTTCTTTATTTCTTGTGATTCTTAATTGACAAAGTTCTTCAGTAAATTCATTAGGAATAGGAGAATATTGTGATGCCTTAGCTTTACATTTTTTTCGCCAAATGTCTACCAGTAGGACGAGGAATTGTAGAAGCATTACTAGTAGGAGTTTCTTAGGCTTCTGAATACTCCACATCTTCACTATTTTTAAAAAAAATATTTTTGAGCTTTCACGGATTTATTCATTACTCCCTTCATCTTCAGGATGCGAACGAGTCAAATTACGTTCTAGTCATATTTCTCACTTTGGATGCTTGCACATAACTGCATTAAACTCATGTAAGTCAGTAAACTTACTCCTTCCTTGCTCGTAAATGGTAAGAACTTCCGTCTCAATATCTTTTGCGCTCATTCCACTTCTTTTCAAACGATGGGTTTCTTGATATGCAGCAATCCATTTTTGGGCATTTTCTTTAAGTCGTTTAAAATGACCTTTCATTTGATCAACATTCCTTGAATTGATTTCTTCTGGATTTTTCATTCAATTTTGTTCAAACAAAGTCGCTATTCGTACCCATAATGCAGTTCGCTTTTGATTATTACCATGCTCATTATCTTCGCTAACAAAACAATAAGAAGACATTAGTTCTATATCCTCTTTTACGGTTCAAGGAATAAGCTTTGATTTTCAATTCTCTTACGAGCATGACCATGCACACGAACACTCTGCGAATAATTCGGAGATATAAATGCATTGGCAGAGATGGGAATTTGAGTGAAATATTGAGGAAAATGATAGTTTGAGAAATCATCAAAACCAGAATACAAATTATTTTCAAAGTTTAATTTTTCTTCAGAATTGGGAAAAACGTTGTTATGATTTTGATCCATATGAAGGAATGATATTTTTAAATAATTGATTAAAAACAATAATCAAATGTATTGGTAGTAGAAAAATGTGAAGAACATTCATGAATAGAGAGGAGAGAATTTGAGTTTGTGCATTGAAATATCACAAAATTACTCTATTTATAGAGTTTTTTCTCAAGACCATCAAAAATAATATCATAAATAAAATAATTTTAAAAAGTTGCATTATTAGCAATAAAAGAGTTCATACAAGAAAGTAAATAGTTAGATGATAAAAGAAAATAAGGTGGACCAATAGATATTGGACACTAGACATTTTTAATCCCACAACCCAACAAGACTCCTTCAAATGTGGGAAACTGAATTCCGTACCCGTTGAATGTGGGTTGTTGCATTTTTACTTTTTTTTTAACATTAATTGAGCCATGTCAATAACCCCAATGTTGGGGTTATGGATAAAATCAGTCTTATAGCAGGTAAACTAAGCAATCATAAGAATAAAAAGGGAAAATTATCATTTCAAAGACACAAAACTGAGATAAGGCACGGTCTTAATTGTCAAGTGTGGCAAGCTACTATCTTATTTATAAGAAATTTTATAATCACGATTAATACAATTTTGTCCCGTTTTTACTTGATTTGACAGTTCACCTACATCAGCTTTTTAGAAATTATAGGGGTTGGAGTATCTCACGTGATGGTGGTGTATACGAACAATGCAATCCTGACTCATTTTTACTTGATTTGACCATTCAATGTGGTGCACTTTCTAAAATTATTGGGGTTCTGAGTTCCCATGTGATGGTGTTGTACACGAATAATACAATTCTGACCTATTTTTTACTTGATTTGAGCATTCAACGTGGTACACTTTTCTTAAAGTATTGGGACTCCGACATTGCATGTGATTGTGGGGTACACGAATAATGCAATTTCATCCCATTTTTACTTGATTTGACAACTCACCTACATCGTTTTAAAAGCAAATAGTCGGGCTCTTATATTAAAACTGGGTGATTGTGGCTACCTATTACATCGCATGTTAGATTATGAGCGTTTGCTACATCAGATCTATGGACTTTCATTGCATGGGCTCTATCATAAACCATCGCTAGCATTATCATACTTCTAACTAAGCCCTTTAGTCTTGGCGAGACATCAGGGAAGTTACGAATATGGTTTAGTGTCATCTCACAGGCCTTCCGTATGCAAATGTGTGTAGCTGCCCTGTGTCTTGCGCTTGTCATCGCTTTGTGTATAGCTGCTAATTCTGCTTGGATAGCTGATAATGCTTGCAACGCTTGTGTGCCATGCCATATATCACCATTATCCCCCTGTGAGCCCTACCATGCTGCCACTGCCTTGTCATCATTTTCCTAGAAAGCTGCATCTGTATTGATTCTCGTCCAATAGATGTATTCCTGAGCGTAATCTTCCTGTGCTTGCCAAATTAGTTGAATATCGCCCACATTGGCCATTCTAGGCTCTCTTGTTGCATCCTAGTTAGGTTGGTGTGTACTGTGTTCTAGGTAGTACAAGGGAGCGTTGGGGTTTGATGTTAGCCGTTGTTCCATCTGTTGCATTCAGGTTTCCTCTGCTTGTGCTGTCTTGGAAATAGCTATAGTAGTTTCCACTGAAGGTGTTTGCTTCTCTAGCACAGCCTTGTTCCTTGTGCACCAGATTGCCCATATAATGATGCATGCCAGGTCAATGTCCTCCTTCTCTGGCGTGATACTATTCTCATAACCATTGTTTCAGTTATAGAAAAGGTCTCTTTCTTACATTGATCTCCTCCTCAGCGTTGACAATTTCAGCGTAGCATGTGGATCACCATCGAAGGGAACTACTGCTATCCGCTCACCGTCTCCCTCGTCGGCAAGTGGTTGTTATGTGGGATAGGACCATTTTTGGCACTAGTCTTTGAAGAGCTAGTAGTCTTCCTACAATATTCACTGGGTCATTGTGTAGTACAGCCAGCAACTTGGACCTCTATGTGAAACTGTAGACGTGAAGCTCCCATTTTTTCTAAGGCTTGTAAACCACCTCCCCTGTAAGTTGAAATGTGTTGCTGCATTCTTTGAAGAGAGAAGTGACGATAGTCAAGAAAATACCCTATTAGGGAATCCTGGAGAATGAGTTGCCCTCTCTCGAACTCTTCTTCATTACCGGTGAATATGAGGCCTCGCATTGCTGGTAGGTATGTTCCTCTATTGAGTTCCTCTCCAAAGAAGGCATCTTTGTGCTCTTCCTAGTTTTCCAATCCTTGTTGCGATCCTTGGGATCAGTGGTCCTCAACGACCCTGTTTGCCTTATGTTGGTTCTCCTTTTTGCTTTTTCGTAGCTGTTTGTTTATTTAGGTGGGGATGTGTTTGTCTTACTTGTTCTCTTGGTTATGTGGGGGGCAAAGGAGTTTTATCTGGAAATTGAACGGGTTTGTTTTGGTGCAAGTTTGGTTGTTTTAACTCCTGGTATGTTGGATTAGACTTCACAGTTTGGGTGAGTTTGTTTGGATGGGTAAGAGATAGTAAACTATATGTTGAAGGGTAAAAGGTGTCAGCGGTGGCACTGTAGAAGCAGTTTGCAAAGATTGAGAGCTCTCTTGTCTAGAGAGAGAAATTTGTATCCGACAAAGAGCTATCAGTTCCACTAACGGTTCCTCCATGCAATATGTCTAATTGAATTCGGGTCATATTTCTGCATTATTTACTCTTTTTGCTTGCCTCACAATAATGTTCTTTCATTTTGCTCACCTACATCAACTTTGTAGAAATTATAGGGATTGAAGCTTCCCATGTAATGGTGTTGTACACGAATAATGTAATTCTGACCCATTTTTACCTGATTTGACCATTCAACGTGGTATAATTTTCTGAAAGTATTGGGGCTTCGACATCGCATGTGATTGTGGGGGTACACAAATAATGCAAATTATCTCTTTTTTACTTGATTTGACAACTCACCTAGTCACCTACATCAACTTTTCAGAAATTATACGGTTGGAGCCTCCCACATGATGGTGGTGTACACGAATAATGTAATTCTGGCCCATTTTTACTTGATTTGGCCACTCAATGTGGTATACTTTTCTGAAATTATTGAGGCTACGACATCGCATGTAATGGTGGTGTACATGAATAATAAAATTTTGTACAACTTTTATTTGATTTGACAACTCACCTTTAATGCAATGTGAGCCTTTAATGTACTCATTTGAAGGTTTCCCAAATAATGCAATGCTATGTGAGCCTTTGATAAACTCATTTGGATGTTTCCCATTTAGTATCTCTTATTCATAACATTCTTCATTGTTTTGAACATACACTATGACATATTCTCTCAGTTTTGAGTATGATACAATAAATTTTTCTCCCAATTTCAACATGTCTTTCAAACCCAACATCTTTCAAAGGCACAAATTACAACTTTGAAGAAAGATAAGTTGTTGGCTTATTCGTGGTTGCAGATATCACAAGATACTATCATAGAAAACAACTAATTTATTGATACCTTTGGTTGCGTGTTCAACAAATTTACAATGACGGAATAACTGAGATAGGTGAATATTGTACTGATAGATTCTTGAGTTTACATTTTCTTATCATGGAGAAGGCAGTGCGAAAGCTAATTGGGAGCATATGATAGTTTGGTTACCATTGTTAATATTCCTAATATAAAATTAATACTAATTTCATTTACTAGAGATCTTCATCTTAGGCCGGGAGTGAGGGTTTTGGTACGACAATTGATGAGTTTCGAATGAAAAATTTATAATCTCAATTGTCAAGTGCGACTGGCACAATTGTCAATCTAGATAAATGAAAAAGAAGATAAAAACAAGGAAGAGTTGATGTTGTCTAGAGGAGATCAGCAACATTGGCTGGCAGCTCCTCGACTTGGACACCGTAGAACTTCTGGATGTCGAAGAGCAT
>JAULKM010100404.1:0-10517 GCA_032355605.1 Rubia tinctorum
TTCGTGCATTTATTTGAGTGGTGCGAGATTCTCAAATAAATAAAGATCCGATTTTCCGCAACCCAGAGTCTTCACAATGAGATTCTTATCACATACTCTGAGCATCTCCTGCAACATCTATCGCCATATTGTACAGATGGTAGGAACAACTTGTTGTTGACTGTTACCTCATCTGTTGGCACATGGTCGAGGGTCACCGTGTTCACCGAGTGCTAAGGCAGTTCGGACTAATCCAACCAATACATGTGCAGTTAGTGTCGAAGGAGGTCCACAAACAACTACATTCAAGATATCGCCGGGGGAGGCCGGATGTAGACTGACAAATTGTCCTGAGCATACATGTTCAAGTGTGGGAGCAGCGGGAAAACTACGTAGCCCTGATCCTCGGCGTTGCAGATCCATACAGACCGGAACGGGAATACATGGAGTGGTACCTCCGTAGCACAGTGACAATGATTGACCGACCAGGAAGTCGATAAGCGGTTACTGGGGGATTTCACGAAAATAGAGCAACCTTGGAGTATGTGGTATTCATTAGCATTGTCCAATAACATTTCATTAATACATACAATTTTATCAATTCGTTGAATCTAACATGTTTATCTGATTGTTGTAGATGCAGGTTATGTTCAAGGTGCGGCTCAGGCACGAAATTAATTTGGGTGCATGTCCCCCCTTATGCAGACATTATCAGGGACACCCTAGAATATGTCATAGGTGTCCTAGCATATGCGAATAATCCATCCAAAGTGCGTTACTATCAGCCGCATGTGCACGCTGAGGGACCTCCACCTGGTGTCAAGTACAATGAAATCAGAAGCCAATGTCCAGCTCCTCCAGGTAGACAAGGTAGTCACCGACGGCGACCTATAGGACCTACTCCTGATATTGGTTCCTCTCAAGCCGGACCTTTACACGCAAGTCCAGCTTACGAAGGACCATCACATGCTGGACCATCCCACTGCACCGCTTCACTTGTTCATTCTACTGCATACCTTACTCCAGCTAGTAGTCATGCACATTTGTCTCTAACTTCTTTGTTCCATACAACTAGCGATCCTCCAGTTCAACATCATTCCAATGATGATGATACTGAAGACAATATGGAGGAGGACTTAACGGAGGGAATGCAGGATGAAAACTTAGCAGCGTCTACTCATGTGCCTGTAAGCAGACGCCCATCCCTGACCATACGCCTACCGCCATGTGGAACAGGCGAAAAACTTTGCAGAGGGCGTCATTAGTACAGTCGAAGCGGATTCAAATAACATTGTATTAATAATACCTACATTTCTACCAACCAAATAGGAATTCATTCATATTTTTTTATTATCATCGCCCTCAAATTAAATAAACATTGAATATGATTACTACTTTGTTTATAATGGTGAGTTTAACAAATATGGAGCAATAGATAATATTCTCAAAAGAAAATACTACAAGGCTATTCGGCAAAAAAAAATCCTTGGGTCTACAACAAATGATTAATTCAATCAATGGAAACACACACACATATATTTACACATATGTACATATACATTATTAAATTTTGTTAATACAATAATACCTGAATTATAAAAAAAAGTACAATTACAAATTACCTGAATTTTGTTCATTTTTATTATTTGTTCAAAAAATTTGGAGAATAACATTAATTAAAATATTAAATTAATTAAAATGCATCCTCTCAATTTCAGTAATTTCCCAGAAAAATAAATAAATTAACAAACAAAAAAATAACGAGGATTCATTTTTATTAAATTTCTCAGAAAATTATTAAAATTTGAAAAAAAAAATAAGGTGGACCTCTAAATTTCAATAATTTCCCAGGAAAATAAATAAATTAACAAACAATAATACATAACAAGGAGTCCTCTTAATTTTTAATTTTTTTAATATTTCGGAATAAGGAAAATCTAACAAAACATAAATTAAAAACCCCCATGAGGACGCATTCTTAAAATGCGTCCTCCCCCTTCATTTCTAGTTTTTAAAAAAAACCTATACCGCTTCCAACTTCCTACTTTCATCACCCTTCCAAGCAATCACTCGTTTTTCTTGCTTCTTATCATATACATGCACGTATTTTTTTCCCACTACATTCAACTGAGATTCCCCTTTCCGCATCCATCAGTAAAGTGTCCTAGCATCTTGCATGTCAGACATTTACTTGGCTTCCATTCAAACTGGAGTTCCTGCTTCTGGATAACTTCCTTTTCATCAATGTAATCCACATCCTCAGGCATAACCTCACAGAATCCCATTTTAAGCTAAGCCCTAGCATAGTTAAATCTCTCCAATCTCAAGGTAGCTATGTCCAATATCAATGGCTTGCCAATTGGACTGAGAAAGGTGCTCAATAATTCAGGTGTCCAGAGTACAGAATTGAGCCAAGGCAGCTGAACCCATACATGCACACTTATAGGATCATCAAAGTTCATTCCTAACTTCAAAGGTTTAACCAAAACAGTAAGGTATAAAATGCCCTAGTTTACAACAACATTCCTCTTATCATAATTTTCAAACCTGGTCATAAACACACCTGGCTTAACCATAGATAGTTGCAATTTACCCAGTCCCCTCCAAATTCTATTAAAAAAGAAAACCATAACAGTAATACTCCCTCTGCTCTTCTATATATGATGATACACGCTTTTTTAGGCTGTATTTTTTATATTGTCACACTTTATGTTTTTTGAAATATTTCTTCAATTTCATTCATATACAAAGGAATGGAGGGAGTAGTGCAACTGCAAACCAGATTGTTCACTCCACCATTATAGGGAATGTGCCAGGTTGAGTAGAAAAATAAATTTGTAATGAAAAAATAAATAAATAATTGACGCATTAGTTTAAAAAAAGTTGAGTTGTCTGTTTGTTATTTTGTGGCTAAACAATTAAAAAAAACAAAACAGCAAAACCTACATTCTTTGCTGAAAAATTGCACTACTGAAAGGGTATATGTTATTGGAAACTGTTCTCAAGAAATGCACACTGCTCCCCTATTCCTTAGGACATACATTGACTAGTAAGCTAAAATTTTACTCCATCATGAATTCTAAAACTTCACTACATTATAAGACACTGCTCCCCTATTCTAAAACTACTCATGTTCAGTTAAAACTCAATCTTTTACCGAATTTAGACGATATACCAGCTGAGGACAACTGGACAAAGTCTGACAGCAGAAGTGTTTACCTTAATATTAGTAGTAATACAGAGTTTACAATACCTTTTCATTTTCTCTTCCTCCTTCCTGTGAAGAAAATAAAAGACAACTATCCAATTGATTATGACAGCTTCCCTTTGATTGCACATCTTTATAGTTTTGTACACATTAAACAAATCAATTTATATGTTATTGACATTATGAAATCAAATTATCAAGATCACAAATAGTCTTGCACATATTATACTCTATATTGCAAAAAAAAAAAAAAAACCACCTACAAATACTATGCCACGTGTTCTATAAACAACCTCATCTTTGATTTTAAACTCAACTTAATCATCCATTCAGAATGGTTAACTTCAATACATCAATTATAAAATGCATCTATACAATTCACTTACAAGCAGTGTTCACCTAGAGTAGCATCCAACACTGCAAAGGTGAACACCAATATAGCCAATGCAGATTTCATGTTACATCCTTAATACAGATTTCATGCTACATCCTTAATACAGATTTCATGTTACAAAGAAACATTACATAGCCTGGTGTAAAATATAAACATAAATTCATGGTTAAAATAATAGTTATAAAATCTTTTTAAATTCAAAAGAAATGGAGTTGCATAAAAAATTAAATTAAATTTTAGTTTTGTTAAAAGTTAAAAAAATTACATTATTAATATATATATATATATAAACACACTCAACTATTTTGAATCGTGTATCGCAAGAGTGTTATCTAATTATTCAAAAGAAATGAAGTTGCATAAAAAATTAAAATATTTTTTAGTTTTGTTAAAAAATAAATTACATTAATATATATATATATATATTTAATTATTTTAAATTGTGCATTGCAAGGGAGTTATATCTAGTTATTCATATACTTATAATTACATACCATGTCTGCACGTGCGACATCGATCACGCTAATAAGCGAGTTGGTAAGTCAGACATGCGTGCGACGTCAGTCATTTTATGTCTGCGAGAGTGACGTGCGACGTCAGTCTCAATGATCAGGGACGTTGGTAAGCTAGACATGCATGCAACATCGGTCATTTCATGTCTACGAGAGGAACATGCTACGTCGGTCACAATAATAAGTGGCGTCAATAAGGCAGACATGTGTGCGATGTCGGTCATTCATGTCTGCGAGAGTGACTTGCAATGTCACTCACAAAAACCACCGACGTCGGTAAGTCAGACATGCGTGCGATGTCGGTTATATCAGACTTTTTAGCTCAATTTTTTTAAAACCGAAGAAAAAATGTACTTTTTACTTCACTTTTTTAACCGAGATAAAAAATATATATTATTAAGTACGAAAAAAAGAACCGAGGTAAAAATGGTGAAGTAATAGATCAGTTTTCTTGTAGTGAGTGTATCGGGAAAGTCCTATCAAATGAGAGAGAGAGTATGGTTTCTTAGTAAGAAACCAAGAGGTGGTCACTTAAGAAACCACCACTGTGGGCTTGTGTGGTTTTTAGAGGCTTCTTACTATTAAGAAACCACATCTGCCCATGCTCTCAGTTTTGATAGACCTGAGAGTGTACTATGTGATTCTACCTAGCCACTGTATTGTACGTAAAATCACGCGGGGATGGAGAAGGAATGCAGGAGAGATGAGCTAGATGCTCTACTAGCATTGCAAAAATGATTTCTGGAAACAAAGGTCAAGGACAATGTGGTTCAAAGAAAGAGATAAGAACACCAAGTTCTACCACCAGTCGGTTCTAAAGAGAAGAGGAAGGAACTACATCACTTAACTAAGGAACGAGGAGGGTCAGTGGATTTCATCAGACAATGAACTACAAGCACTCCTCTTCAAACATGTAAGTTCAATCCTCGTTCATGATTCAATAATGCCACCAAATGCTTTTGGTCAATCCACAATGCAAGACATTTTGGAGGGGATAAAACCAACGATAAATACAGACCAAAAAATAGCTTTAGAAAGCAGTAACGACTCAAGAGGTAAAAGCAATGATATTCCAAATGGAGAAGTGGAAATCCCCGGGTCTATATGGCCTCCCACTAGGTTTTTATTAGCATTATTGGCCGGAAGTTGGGGAAGATGTTACAAAAGCAGTCCAAAAGTTTTTCGCTACGTCGAGAATGGAGAAGGAGTGGAATGAAACGACACTGGTTCTTATCCTGAAGAAGAAAATCCCAAAAGAACCTTTTGATTTCCGCCCTATTACTCTGTGTAGTGTGATCTACAAAATTGTAGCAAAGATAATGGCAAACAGATTGAAGAAGATCATAGGGTTTCTCATCTCTGGGCATCAGGCGGCTTTTGTGCAAGGAAGATCGATCGTGGAAAACTCCTTAATTGCGCATGAGATAATTGAGCATATACGATGGAAGAATACATGGAAGCAGACATTGGCTGCAATGAAGATTGACTTGAGTAAAGCCTATGACTGAGTCACCTGGGACTTTCTTCGTCAGATTATGGTCTGGATGGGTTTCCCGAAAACCTGGGTAGGTTGGGTGATGGAATGTGTAACCTCGGTCACATATTCCATTAAATTTAATGGTCAACAATCAGATGTTTTTATACCAAAGCAAAGGCTCAGGCAAGGTTGCCCTCTATCCCCCTTCCTCTTTGTCTTGTGTCAGGAGGCATTCTCATCTATGATGATGTCTGAAGCATTCCAAACACACTGCGGGGGCATTCAAATTGGAAGGGGAGTGCAACCAGTGTCACACCTCATGTTCGCAGATGATTACATACTCTTTTTTGAAGTATCAGAGGAAGCAACCAAGAAACTGGAACAAATATTCAATCTCTTTGCGGAGTATTTAGAACAATGCATTAACTTTCGAAAACCATCCCTACTTGTAAACCCAAATGCACATCCACGGACAAAGGAGAGTCTGAGCCTTATATTTAGGATCTTTGGTGATCTATTGAGAGATAAGTGTCTAGGCCATGATATGGATTTCACCGCCTCAAAGGTTTACATGTTTAGCACACTTGTATAAAGAATAAAAGCAAGGACGACATCATGGAAACTCAACAATCTCTCCATCATAGGAAGAGTCACCCTCAGCAAGCATATCCTAGCTTCAACAGCTCAATACAAATTAGGTACCTTCAAAATTCCATCTACAACGGCAACGGAGATAGACAAACATTTAGCAAGGTTCATCTAGGCGGGAGATATAGAGGGCCGAGGAATTCACTGGAAATCATGGGTCAAGATGTGCCACTCAAAATGGCATGGGGGCCTCGGTATGAGATCAACAACGAAAATGAACCAAGCAATGCTTGCCAAATTAGCTTAGAAGATCTTCAAAGACAAGGAATCTTTCTTCACCAGATTTTTCACCGAAAAATATTACAAGAGTCTATCATTCCTACAGGTGGATCCAAAGTCTGGGCCCACATGGGGCTGGAAAGGAATATTATGGGGATGTGATTTGATAAAAAGGCACCTGAAGTGGCAGGTGATCGACGAGAAATCCATTGGGATCCAGGAAGAATGGATACCAAACCATCGGAACCCAATCAGGTTCGATCAACAACTTCTGCCCATCCTAAAATTCAAAGTTTGCGACCTCATTGACAACATAAAACAATGGAGAATACCACTACTGGAAGTACTATTTCCATCTAAGGTGATAACTGGCATAGTAGGGATACACATACCCCTACATAAATTTGGCCAAGATGATCACTTGATATGGGAGAAAGAATGGTTGGGGAAATACAGTGTGAAATCGGGATACCATGCCGCATGGCAGAATAAGATACAACAGAAACCTTCAACCTCGATTGTCATACTAGTCACATAGCAGGAACAACAAATGTGGAAGAAACTCTGGTCGTGCAACGCACCGAAAAAATCAAGCTACTGGTTCGGAGGTTAGTTCAAAATGCAGCTCCGACGGGACCGGCTCTAAGGAAAAGGGGCATGAATGTGTTACCAATGTGTCAGGTTTGCCAAACTCAGATAGAATCCCTTGCACACATGATCCTTGAATGCGACCTAGCTAGAAGAGTGTGGAGAGCTTCAAGGTTTGGATTTTATTTCAGACAAGGTACGCAAATGGGATTGAGGGCATGGCTACAGTCATGGTTTGTTATCGCACCAGAAATGGAAGATGTAAACCTTACATGTTACATTATACATGTCATATGGTGTGCGCGAAACAAAGCAACAATAGAAATGCAAACTCCCACAATTGAAAGAATAATGGCATCTGTTAGGTCAAATCTGGCTAAGGATCCCAAGCTAAAAGCAAGGATAGATACATATGACAATGACCCAAACACATCACAACAGGCTCTACAACATCTGGTCAGTTTGCAGGAGAAGAAAGAAGGAATGACAGAGAAGGTAGGAAACATACAATTAATTTGGCATCCAGGAGAATCGCGGAACACTCATGACTACACAGGGTGGACACAGTTAGCTACAGATGCAGCTTTCAGAGCGAAAGATGGTAAATCAGTGCTAGCTAGGATAGCGCAACCGACAACAAATAAGACAGGGTGGAAAGGCGCCAGAATTATCCAATCCAACTCGGCTACACAAGCAGAACTATCAGCAACCCACAAAGCTATGTCCAGGGCAAAACAACACGCAACGACACATGTTCTCGTCATGACAGACTGTGAACTGACTCTAAACTATGGCTTATTTGCTTAGTTAGAAGTATTATAATGCTGAAGTTATAGGGTGAAAAATGAATTGTTGAAGAAACATGGATTTGAAGAAAATAAAGATATTCATTTATCATATTGATAAGATGTATTCTCTCTTTTAAAATTCCTTAACTTTAGTAATTAATTAGTTAGAGTTAGAATGGATTTTGTAATATATCCTTTTCTTTTTCCGTCCAAAGAATCCAAATTAGACTTCGATTCGGTTTTGTTTTGTTGAGCGGGTATAAATACATGTAAACCGAATCAACAGACAATATGTACATACGCAGTAGGAGTTTAGTCTAGCAGTATTACAATTAGCAATGAATCAAGGGCAGCCGCAGGTTTTAAGATTAATTGAATCAATGCTTTGTTAAATTGGAGTGCACAGACATTGATCAGCTTCTCACGGTTTGCCTTGTTTATTCCTTTATTATTTTGTTAGTTTAATTAGGTTTCGTTTTTATATTTAGTTTAATTATTACGAGTTTCTAATTTATATGTCGGAATGGAATAACAAGTATTAGTTTATGAATCGTGAGGCCTAATTGTTTTATAATTGATTCTTATGTGTTTTTCATTGTTCTTGGTTTAATTTATTTTTGATGTGTTTAACCCTAATCAACTTGAATATCATTGGGATATTGCTATCTAATTCCACCAATACGTAATCGTTGGAAAGGGTTAGTAAGTAGCAAGTTCTTGAGAAAAACAGCTAACTAGCAAAGAATGTAATAGCAAGATAGGGAACAATTAAGTGTGTATTACTATTTGCTTTTACTTTGGTAATTGTTGTATCCGACTCGTATCATTCTTAATGCTATCGAGGTGTGTATATGGTTTAGCAAATACATTTTGGAGGCATTTTGGTAAGAGAAATAATTGATTAATTATAATTGGTCAATTATAGACAAAGGAAGAAAGAATTGGAGAGGTTAAGCGTACCTATTTTCCTATAACTGATAGATGCATATGAATTAATTTATCTTTGCACCTATGATTGATGTTTAACTAATGTGAGTTATTCCGAGCCGATTATCTTCTTCTTATATTTTCAAGATTTTTTAATTTGTTAAATTTGCATTATTAATTTATATTTTATAATAGTTAGTTTGCATCATTAGTTGATAGAAAATCCGTGAAAATTAAGGCAGTGTGGCTATACCAAAATTGTTCTATATTAGTAGGTAATTTTTATAGTTATTGCTCTGTTTCTCGTGGGATCGACTCTTCTTACTACTGCGCTAATCTCATCTATAGAGTTTGCAAATTATTTTGGTGAGTCAAACGAAATTCACCAAAATGGCGCCGTCGATGCAACTTATAAACCTACACTACTTTATATACTTACACTACGATGCAACTTATACTACCACATAGACACCCCTCCAGCACCAATTTATTGGCGCCGATTTTCAAAACCGGTGCCCCAAATAAATTAGCACTTATTTTTTTTAAATCGGTGTTAATTTTTAAAAACCTGATGCTAATATATCGCCGATTTTTAAAAGACCGGTGCTAAAAAAAATTAATTCAATCTTCCTACCAAAAATTTCAAAAAAATAACCAAAAATTCTATGCCATAGGCGCAGCTGCGCACAACCGCTCTATACTAAATATTTTTAAAATTCAATTTTCCCGCCAAATATTTCCAAAAACTTGCCTAAAAATAAAAAAATTGCCAAAAAAATCATGCGATGGGCGCAGCCGCTTTTAACTAAATATTTTTAAAAATAATTCTTCCCGCCAAAATTTCCAAAAAAATTGCCAAAAACTTTTACAATTTTTGCCAGAATATTATGAGATTCACACAGCTGCACGCAGCTGCTCTAAACTAAATTTATTTTTTTCTTGACTTTCAAAATCACTCACTTATTTTGTTGACTTTAATTACAACTAGGTTGTCTTAAATTAATCAACGAATGATATTTATTGACCTAATATAAATAAAATATAAATGTTTGAATAACAAAAATCATGTATTTTGGAGCAATGGATAACAGGAAAAAACAATTTTAGGCCACAATGTAATTTTCCATAATTGTGTACAAGTAATCAATATTGACTTTAGATGCCCTTCCATTCACCCATACATGCCCAAATTCCAAAGTCGCAATCGTATATTATTCAATTGAATTTTGGTGTCACCAATTTTGTGATTCGACATTTCTAAATTTCTTAGAGGGACCTAAGTGCAAAAGGTAAAAACTTTACTCGTAACACCAAATTGAAATCCGCTTCAACGTGGTGCTTCCCTATACACTCCCATTTTATTTTCCAAATCCGTAAAGGAATATTTATCATCGATGAGCCATAAGAACATATCCGTAACTCTTTCTGATTTCTCTTCCTTACTTCTATGTAATCAATTCTAAGTTACTCTAGAACATCTACTAGCGCTTTCCCACAGTTAACAAAAAAATATTATTTGATATTTTTATATTTAGCTAATAATAACAAAAATCATGTTTTTTTGGAGCAATGGATAATGAGAAAACACAATTTTGGGCCAAGGTGTAATTTTCCACAATTGTGTACAAGTAATCAGTGTTGACTTTCGAGACCCTTCCATTCACCCATACATACCCAAATTGCAAATTCACAATCTTATATTATTCAATTGAATTTTGGTGTCGCCAATTTTGTGATTCGACAATTCCAAATTTCTTGGAGGGACCTAAGTGCAAAA
>JAULKM010100405.1:0-10517 GCA_032355605.1 Rubia tinctorum
TTGGAGTGGTGTTTGAAGACCTTCTTCACTGAAGAAAACCAACCATTTCCCTTCTTCCCCATATCTTCTCCAGACTCCAAAAAAACCGCGAAATTTCTAAATTCAACCAACAAAAATAATAATCAATCAATCAATCGCACATTAATGCTCCATAAATTTAAATGAATATCAAGAAAATACCTGCTTAATTGAGTAAGAAATTTGTTTTGAGCAGCGATACTCCCATTTCCGGGCAAAGAGAGAAGAAACTGTGGGGTGAAAAGAGAGAACACAAAAAGTTGGAGGTGAAAATGTGGAAGATTATTTTGTGTAGTAAAGGAGGCGCGGGGGTTGCCGTTGCTATTTATCGTTCTCACGGGTGCCCACCCTTTTCTTGCGTACGGCATACGTTATCACCAATCGCCGGGCCCACCATATCTGACCTGTCTAATTTATTCATTACCAAATGTTTAAGAATTATTACTGTAACATCCTTTTCAATGTTTTTCGTTGAAACCGTCCTTTTTGCACTTTAAAGGTAATTAATCCTATTCCTAGCTACCATTTTCCAAATACTTGCTGTGTTTCTGAATTCACGCTATTAGGCCTCCATGCATCTTGCATGGTTCGTTGCTTTCTATATATTCTCTCTGTTTTTCTAGTTATGTCATTATAAGTTTAGGTGTTTGGATTTGTGTGAAGAAAGTGAATGGATGAAATTGAATGTAGAAAGTAGAAAGTATAATGAGTGGATGAAATTAAAAGAATCTTGACAAAAATGGAAAGAGTGTCAAATAAAAGAAAACATTCATTTATAGTAAGTGTGTCATAAATAAAAAAACAGAGGTTGTATGCTATTCCCCCTTACCATTTTAATTTGTAATTTAACTATTTATTTAGTTAAAATATTTTAAGTTTGATTCTAAAATTGAATTATGTATAAGTATAAATACCATTATGTGATTAGGGTTGGTCATTTCGGGGAGGGTCAACTGTCTCAGACCAAATCAACCTAAAATTTAGGATCAAACGAGTCGGGTCAGGTTGGATCAATTTTCATAGTTTGGATCGGATCGGGTCGGACTTGATCATAAGATTGACCCAAATCTACTCATATCGACCCAGATCATAGTAAATATTTTTATAATTTATTCAATAAAATGAATAAATTTTAAATAATTTTTTAAATAATAAATAAAATGATAATTTATTTTTATATAATTTAAAATAAAAATATTTATTTTATCTAATTATAAATTGAGTTAAATGCTAAAATAACCCTGATTTTAGACTGAAAGTGCCAATATAACCGTTGCAATATCAGAAAGTGCCAAAATAACCTTCGATTCCGGTGTCTTTCTAGTCAACAATAATATAGTCGGATTCTGATGAAAAGATGATTTTACCCTTACTTAAAAAAATAAAATGGAAAATGGAAAACCTTTTCTTCCCCTTGTCTTTCTCGTTCCATTAATTTCTTCCCGTCTCTTTCTGCCATCAATCCGCTTTGTTTCTTTCTTTATTCACCAAATACTTTCTAGTTTCGTTTCTTTCTTCCCCATTTCCGGCACCGTCCTTAGCGGCGAAGGGGATGGTGAATCGAGGGCGGCGGTGGGGCTTGTGAATCAAGAGCGGTGATGGGGTAATGAATCAAGAGCGGCGCACGATGGTGGGGTACAACGGGTGGGGGTTATTGTCGTTGTCATGGGGCTATGGTTCCGCCGCGACGGCGCAACCCGGAGCCCCCATTGCTCGGCGTAGTGGGGTGGTTGTGAGAGGCTGTGAGAGGGTGGTTGTGGGTTTGGAAATTTTGGAGGTGGCTAAGAGAGGGTGATTGGGCGACGGATCGCTTGCTATGGGTGATGGGTGGTGTTTGCCCGGTAGAGGCTGTGGGTGGTGTTTAACGAGGAGAGGTTGTGGGTGGTGGTGGTGCTTAAAGCCAATAGAGCTTTATAGTACCGTCAAGTGAAGCTGTCAAGCAATTACAAAGTATCCTACTTGTCGGCGATGTTCCAGGGGATCACTAATGCTGATGTCACTTCCTGGCCCTAATTTGATCAAGATTATTTCTATTGGCTTGCCAATTTACTACATGGTATAATGATTTTGTTTCTTTTGTTTTGAAAACGTTGATGCTAGAGTTCCGAGGAGTGTTCTATTGGAAGTTTGTTTTTGAAATAGACATTAGGGAAATGATAGTTTGTGGATTAGTTATATTGACGGGAAAAAAAAGAAGTCGTGCATTAGAGAAATGGGAGTTAAATGCTGTTGAATATTCATTTTGGATGTAGGTGATTCTAGGTTTATAATCAACTGATGATGGAAAGGCAGTGGGTGGTATTTGCCAGGAAAAGGCAGTGGGTGATGTCTGGTGTTTGTCGTGGAGAGGTTGTGGGTGGTTGGGAGGCGAAAGTCTAACTGAGGCTGGTGTTTGCAGAAGGTATCTGCCGGCAATGGTGGTTTCCAGCGGCGGCGCAGACAGCGGCAGCAAGGCGGCGATAGCATTAGTTTTTAAGAAGAAAGATAGGTTTAGAATTAGAGGTATTTTGTCATTTCAACTTTTTGTCATGCCTGAATACATTTGGTCGATGTTGGAATTATGGACTTTGGCTATATCGGCACAAATTTTTCGAAAGTTAGGGTTAGATTGACACATACAATAATTAGTTGGGTTAAATTGACATTTTCTCATATTGCATGGTTACATTGGCACTTTCAAGCTTCAGCCTAGAGTTAAGATTATAAATGTATTTATCCCTTATAAATTATTCACTTAATATAGAAAAATACTATTATTTTCATTATATGAAGTTAGAATAATTTTAATATTTCAATTAAAAGATATAATTTTACTAAAATTTATTTATATCATTATGAATATATATTTCATATTTTAATCAATTGTAATTAAGAGTGGTTTTATAAAATTATTTTATTTTTATAAATATATATTTTTCAAGAATGTTAAAATATTTTATGAAATAAATTAATGGTGGATATGGTGAATTAAAATATATTTTTCTCAAGAAAATGTGGCAAAATAGCAAATGGGTCAAAACAGACCAATTTGGGTCAAAATTTGACCCGACTCACTTAATTCAAATGGGACATTGATCTGACCCGATCCAAATGAACAAGATCAAAACGGGACAGGTTGGGTTAGACAATTTGAACACCCCTATGTGTGATAAATTGTTAGATTCGTTATAATATATATTTTAAAAATATCAAATTTTATCAAAGTAAGAGAGGTATTTCTCGTGATTGTTTTCAGATCTTGGACATCCCATTGAGCTTCTGAGTACATGATATCACTTTTAGTGATGGTGACGTCATCCGGTGATGTGCAACTTATTTACAAAGGTTGCATGTTGATCTTCTTGATTCAATCTGAGCTGATTTCAACCAGGTCGAGCCAAATACACGTTGGCAATTCCAAATCACTACACGCCTGAACCAACTAAATATTAGTTGTTTCTATAACAAGTTAAACTGCAAACTTCATTTTATGTCATTATTCACTGTCCAGTCTTAATCGCATATTTGAATAGATATATAAGCAATAATGCTATCGTATGTGATATTGTTGGATTCGTCATAACAAGTAGTTAGATAAACTTTTTGTTTGCATTTATTATACATATTTAAACATATTAACGATTAGACAAGAATCTTGATGAATGTAGAAAAGATTCTGTGTAATTTAACTAGGTAGGAAGGGAGTATGGATTTTAAATTGCCCAAAGACTTCTACAGCATTTTTCAATTCTTAGTACCTCTATAAACCAAGTATATTAATCCGTGAATTACCATAACATAGGATCAGTCAAATTATAAATGATTTTGAACTCAATTAAATCTTATTGAGTGAGTGGACGCAAAAATCTCCATCGACGTTTTTAATAAATAGAAAGTAACAATCCACTACCTAATTACTTGTCACAATTCAATTAGACGCTTAGCAAAATTCGTAGCATAATGATCATGATACATGAAAATCTCTAATATAATACTTTTGGAGTTAAAAAGTGAAATTTATATATAGTCGTCAATGTCCGCCATTCCAGCACCACAAATTAAAGAAGAGGTATGATCAATCATTTTGGAGTTACTTCCTGATGCTCACAAGAAACCTTTTTAGAGGAGAGATTTTTCATAGTGGCTGTCAGCAGGCTCGGCCCAATCCTGAGATAACTGAAATGTTCGCCTTAGACTCCCAAAATTTTAGTTATACGAGGTTTTATTTTTATTTTTTTACTATATTTATGAAAAAATTAGTAAATATTATATTTTCTAATTAACTGTCTCAATAATTATTATTTACCTTACATATGAGACCCCATTTTACAAATATAACACTCTTATTATTATATATGAGTCCCATTTTTTTTAAAAAAAATTGCTTCTGACCTCTAAAATGCTAGGGCCGGCACTGGCAGTCAGAATTTGAATGAATGACCATTAGAATACTTAATCATACTCTTAATCACTTGTGCGGTCGCGTGGGCGCATCTCTAATATAATACTATCATACAAAGTTGATGATTGGTGACCGTGAAGTTACATAATTTCCACAGCCAACTTTACAACGTACAGTTTCATCCTCATCGTATCTCTGCTGCACCAAATGCGTGGTTGCTCTCTGCATCTGCGTTAAAGTTACAGTCCTCGTGGTCCTGGGTATCCATTATGTTTCTTTTGCTTGGATTTAAAGGTCAACAGAAGTCAGATTGTCAGAGAGTGGTGGAATAGTGAAAACCCATTATTACTAATTCTATAAATCCATTTTGCATACTCCATTCCATTCATCCGTTCCACCCAAGGTTTCCTGCTCCCTCCGTGCCCGCCAATTTTGCATAGAATCATTTTTTAGTCAAAAAGTGTTGAACTTTGACCACATATTTGAATAGGTATATGAACAATAATTTCATCGTGTGAGATATGGTTAGATTCGTCGTAACATGTAGCTTCTAAATATCAATTTTTTGTGTGTCGTTGTTGTCTGTACCTACACATATCTACAGTCAAACATGTATATTGGAAATTGTGAAAATATTATGGAGATGCAGAAATGAGTGGGACAGAGGGAGTATTACCTTTCTGCCATGCATGATGGTGTAGTCGAAGAAGGCAGGGATCGGAATGAACTCATCAAATTTCAACCACAATTTAAAATCAAAATAACGAAACAGTCAAAACAGGAGACATGCGGGAAAAAAGTAGGAACTTTTAACAGAGACGGATGAAGTATTACTTTTGGATTTATTGCAGCATTAAAAGAAGGTTATGTCAAACCGAAATGTTTGATGTACACTGTTCTAAAACAGCAAAAACAAGTGATGGAACTATTTTTAGTTCAGAGGTGAACAAAATGATGATCATTGGGACATTGAAGACGGCAACAACCTGAGGGTGAAACTGATGAGGTGAGTTTAATCGTGAGAGGTGAGACATAAACACCTCGTCCCACCTTATTTAGGTCGGCTTGAACTGAACTACTACTTCTACTTCTACTTGATTTATTAATTTACGTTAACTTAACCCCTCCCTCATTAATTTTCTGGTGAGGAGTTGATATTTCGTCTGCATTATATTAACTCAATATTAGTCTAGGTCAATCAGTTCTAACTTGAATTTAACTTGATTTGCATCTTTTATTATTATTATTTTAAGTCTGATTAATTTTCACTAGCACATCCGATGTCAACTATTACTGTGGTTTTCAATGCGAGAAGATTTTTCACAATGGCAGACTCCGTTCCAATAGTAAACGGGAGAGATTCCCATCGAAAGGAGAATTTGGGTTGGTTTTGATGCATGAAAATCTAAATAGAATGGTCAGATGGGAATGGTTTGAGATTGGATTGCGTTGATTTTTTTTTCCCCTTAAATTGAACTTGCCTAATGTGTCGATCGAACTGTTTTTCCTACTATTGATGACAAGTTATGAGGTCGAAATTGTTTGATAAAACTATTGTGCATTGATGAAATCATGCACAGCGATGATATATGCGGTAATTTTCTTACCATCTTGTATGATACGCGTGTTCTTTTGATTGAAAAATATGATACGCGGTGTTCTTTTGTTCCCGTTCGTTTCCCCGTATATTTTCCGCAGGTGATGTTTTCATTTTCATGTAAGACGCTAGCAAATCAAATGGGGGCTCAGGATATGCCAATTATTGTTGGTGCGTTAAATCTCATTCAAATGGTGAAGGGAGAGTTGGAGTGTCCCCCAGTTTGTCTTCTGTTAATTGAATCATTACGCAACAAATTTGCTCATAGCTCGGCTCAAGGACCTTTTTGGGTTTCTCGAATCCAAAATGCTATAGTTCGTTTGCTAGCGTATAGTTATATTTGCAAAAAATTAGCCAACAAAGAAGCAGCGGTGAAGGGAAAAGGAAGAGAGGGAGAAAGGGGAAATTAGGGTTTAACGACATTGTAGACATTTTATTTATTAAATTTTTCAGAGGGGTAAAATAGTCTTTTCACTTAATTCCGGCCTAAATCTGCCGGATAGGGTTATATTTGCACTTATATTTACTATATAGGTTTATATTTGCACTTTCAATTATCAAAATGATATATTTGCACTTATGTGAATTAAGTAGGGTTATATGTGCACCTATTTTTATAATCAGTGATTTGGAAGAAATTCTTCCATTAGACCAATTATGAAAAATCTCACTTTAATAACTTTTATGGTCAAATTATTATTATTTATACAATGCGATACATTTTAATTTTAAGAATTTCATTGTAATAAATAAAAAGCAAAAATCAAATCACATCAATTATAAAGTGACCTTATTTAACAGTTAGCAAATATAAAACAAAATTTTGTGATTTTAATATTATATATTTGTCAATATGAATACTGAATTTCGAGAACTAGTCACCTAACTCCTTATTTTATCATCAGTTATTTTAATTTTTATTATTTTTGAAACGGATTAATATTCATTGAATTTGTAATTGATGGAAATCATTCATTACAACTATGGCTGGACTGTGCGTATCCACTAGTTTGATCTTCATACTTTCATTAGTACAAGAAATCGATCTAAGACTTTTTCAAAGAAGAAAGAAAGGATTCGATCTAAGACCATGTGCCACTCCCGCTCCAACCACGTTCTTGCGATTTCAATTTATTAAATAATCAATCTATCTCTTCCACTTCACGCAACTAAATCACTATATTCCCCCCCCCCCCCCACCCCACCCCTACAGTTGTTGAAACCACTTTGATCTCACTACATGGATCCCACTTGATTCTCTCTATCTTACTCATTATTTTTACATTTAACATGTAATTTAAATAAATTTACCTAACAAAATAAATTCAAATGAAAATTTTAATAATACATTTGTAATTTTTAATTTAATTTCATATGGAAAAAAATTATTTTTTGAAATTAATTTTAATTTTTAAAATTAATTTTATGAACCATAATTTAAAAAAACTATATATATATTTAAAGAATGTAATTTGGATTTTTAAAAATGACCAAAATTTAATTTAGATTTTAAAAATAAAATATAATTTTTAAAGAATTTTTTTGTTTTTTTGAATTTTTAAATAGCATAATTTTTTTTCAGAAATTAAAAAACAGTATTTTTAAAATTTTCTATTGGGCCACATGTCCCAATCAGCTTTTACAAAAATTTAAAAGTGGGGACAAAGGGTGCCATGTGGCCCAATCATAAGGTGTCACATGGCACCGCTGGGCAAAAAAATAATGCGCTGCTAGACCTGGGCCCCACGCACGTGAGTGCTGCAGGCTTGGCAGAACTGGGCGCAGGCTTTATCAGAGAGCCGGACCATCGGGCTGCTTCAAATGCAGCCCGCTCTGAGCCCCCACTGTGGGGGGTTTTCGGGCTCGGTTCCGTCCCAATTTTTAATTCAATCCGAATTGAACCCCCACTGCACATGCTCTAATGAATATCATTGCAAGCATAATAACGCTATGAGAAAAGTGTATTTTTAACCCTATGTTTTGTTTGAAAGTGCATATATAATCTTATAAAATTTGAAAGTGCAAATTTAACCCTGAAATTGTTAACCGAAAAGTCAACGATCAAATTGGCCATAAATCATCAAAATGACCGTTTTACCCTTCTATTAAAAATTGAAAATAATAATAAAAGACAATAATGCCCTCCTGTTTTTTTAAAACAAAACTAACCTATTATTTTTTCATTTTTCTTTCTTTCTTACTGCTTTTCGTTCTTTCTGCGAAACTTGCCTAGATCTTAGGGGTGGTGGTGAAGCTCTCAGCGGAGGGGGTGGATAGCAGGGTTAGGGTTTAGGCGGAGGTGGTGGGTGGCGTAGCAGGCGGGGCTAGGGTTTCCCATGGTGGCGGGGTGGGCGATGGGGGTGGTGAAGCTCTTTGTGGCGATTAGTTTGGTTGGGAACCTTCGAGACGGCGGAGGATGTCGTGAGGGCTGAAGCTCTTCTCCGATGGAGTTGGTTCTTTGTCGTTTTTATGGTGATTCCATGATGATTAATCTGTGTTGATTCTATGATGATTAATCTGTGTTGATTCTTTTTGGATTAATCTAAATTGATTCTTCTTCTTCGTGGAATAATCTGTGTTGATTATTCTTCGTCAATATTATGGATTAATCAGTGTTGATGCTTTTTTGGATCTGAGTTGTGTTTATTAAAACTTGAATTGCAAAATGGTTATGGCAGAGGTTGACTTTCGGAGGCAATGGGCGTCGGTCAACAACAGCACGGTGGTGGTCAACAACGGCGCAGTGGTGGATTTAGGGTGTTTGAAGTTGGGAAAGAAGAAGTTTAGGGGGTATAATGGTCATTGGATATTTAGTTTTAATTTTAGAGGTATTTATGTCTTTTCGCGAATGGTCAACGCCGGAATTGCATCGTTCAATGCCTGAACAATGTAAATTGGGTAAAAATACACATTTTGCCAAAAAAAATAGGGTTACTTCTGCACTTTCAGATTTTACAAGGTCATTCCTGCACTTTCTCAATCTTACAGGGTCATTTTTGCCCTTTTCCCTAACGCTTTTATCTAAATATTTGATCTATAGTAGAACTGTGGGGAAGTTTTGTATGTGACTCATAGCCGTCTTGCAGTCAGTTTGGATGAATATATGTATTGCGGTGTGCAGTTTTACTTGAATCATAGCTACGTGAATTGTCGCTGATTTCGTATCCAGCCTATGTAGACATTGAAAACCCTAAAAATCATGACCAACTTCTTACTTCATCTTCACCGTAATTTAAAATCTACTCAATGGTATAAATAAATTAATTTCACTATTAACTTCCAGGAACAATTAATAATATCTAAATGTATCTTCAACCATAAAAAAACCTTTTCAAGTGAATAAATTATAACTTCAACCGCTTCATCATAAAAGGAGTGATTTCATATTTTATACCCACGTCAATATAAACATTGAAACTTCGAGAATTCTAACCAACTTCTTTAATTTACATTCACCATAGTTTAACATCTACTCAATGACATAGAGAAATTAATTTCTGTGATTAATTTTCAGAGACACTAATACCATAATTATAGTGCATGAATCTTCTACCATAAAAGTTTTTTTTTTCCAAAACAGACCACTCGTCGATTTCATATTCTTTTTAATCACGTCCAACTTCAACATCTAAACCATGAAAATCCGGACCAACTTAAACCCCGAGAATCCGGATCAACTCTTTACTTTATCTTCATCCATATTTTAAAATTTACACAACCACATAAAGTAATTAATTTAAATAAATCCAAGAAAATTGATGATTAAATTGTTTGTATATCAAAAAAGAACTATTAATAAAATAAAAGTGATTAAAATTGTCATCTACCATCTTTTTTTAACCATGAAAACTATTTTCAAACCCTTAAAAAAATTAAAAATTCCATAATCTAGATAGAAATATAAATTCTTATTCCGACCTAATAAATATTTTTTCCATTTTTATATATCTTGGTCCAATTTTATATCCGGATGCGTAGCGCTCACTTCCTTATCTAGCCTTGTAGTAATATCTGGATTTTGAGTGTAACATGTTCGAGTCAGATACTTATCAATAAGTATTAAATACAAAATATTACACTATTCATGTAGCACCTAATTCTACAAATTTTAATACTGTAGCCAATTCGTTTTTTATTTACGGGCTAAAAGCCCAGATTCTAAATGAATTATGGGCCGAGATCTCTCGTGGACCAATTAATACCCACACGTGTTCCACATACAACGATTACCGCCAAAAGTGTACTCCCTCCGTCCCAACTCTATATGCAATTTAACTATTTACTTAATTAAAATTGTTTATCTTTGATATCAAAAGTGATATCATAGGGCCTGTTTATCCTTGTACAGTGAACTGTAACCCAAAAATATACAAAACATACTCCGAGGTGCTAATTTATGTGTAGCATAGGGTCTCAAATACGGAAAAACTCTACATCCGAATGAATGAAAATTGGAGTAGTCAGGCGTAGTACCAAAAATAACAGAGAGTGGAGACTGACCAGATAAAACCGGAGTAGGCA
>JAULKM010100406.1:0-10517 GCA_032355605.1 Rubia tinctorum
ACAACTGTTTGACAATCCCGAGGATGCAAATAATTTGAGTTGGCATGCAGATCGTAAAGTGGTTGATCCCGAAGTCATTAGTCACTCGACAGATGGTGATTAGTTGAAGAAGATAGATGCGTCATTTCCTGTCTCTGGGAAAGAGCCATGTAACTTGAGGCTTGGTTTGTGAATGGATAGAATAAACACGTTCGGTAATATTAGCAACAATCATAGTTCGTGGCCGGTGATGGTAGTGATTTACAGCTTGCCCCCATGGTTATGTATGAAAATGAAGTACATTATGTTGTCTTTAATGATATCTAGTCCTAAGCAACCGGGGAACAATATCAATGTGTTTCTATCCCCCTTGGTGGATGACCTTAAGAAGCTGTGGGATCTTAGCATGAGTATGTATGATGGTTTTCGGAAGGAGTCGTTTGATTTTAAAGCCTTGTTGTTCTGCACTGTTAACGAATTTCCTAAACATGGAAAATTTTCTGGATATTCAGTTAAGAGTCACAAGGCCTGCCTTGTTTGGAAGGAAGGAACGGATTATTGTCAGTTGAGGCATGGAAGCAAGATTGTGTATCTGGGGCACCAGAGATGCCTTCCAACAACTCATCGGAGAAGGAATCTGGGCGCTGAATTTAATGGAAAGGTTCAGTTGGCACCTCCTCTTACCGTATTAATAGGTGCGCTAATCTCGAACATGTTGCATAATTTTCATAATGACTTTGGAAAGAGGAAGAGGGAACCAAAGGTTACCGGTAATTGAAAAAAATATTCCAATTTTTTGAACTACCGTATTGGAAGACCCTTAACGTGCGAAAGTGTTTGGACGTGATGCATACTGAAAAGAATGTATGTGATAGTATGGTTGATACTTTGATGAATATCCGGGGTAAGACAAAGGATGGAGGAAAGTCAAGGAAAGATATGGTTGAAATGACAATTAGACCAGAATTAGCTCCCAAGGATCGGGGATTGAAGACGTACTTACCTGCTGTGTGTTACACGCATTCAAAATATGAGAAAAATTGGTATGTTCCAGCCTAAAAGATATGGTTGCCCCAATGGGCTACTCTTCTAGGGTTAGTAATCTAGTATCCGGTGAGGGATTGAGATTGGGTAATATGAAATCGCACGATTCAAATTGTTTGATTCAAGAATTTCTCCTGGTTGCGATCAAATCCATCTTGCCAACTCATGTCAGAAAGTGTATTACCCGGTTGTGTAGCTTCTCCAAGGCAATATGTTGTTAGGAGATTAGGCCTCAGAATTTGGAGGAAGTGCAGGAGGAAATAGTAATCGTGTTGTGCAAGTTAGACATGTATTTCCCTCCCTCATTCTTTTACATCATGGTGCATTTTTTGGTTCACGTTGTACGGGAGATATTGATATGTGGTCCTGTTTATCTTCGATGGATGCATCCCTTTGAGAGGTATATGAAGATATTTAAGTGTTATTTGAAAAAGTAATATCACTCGGATGCTAGTAGTGTGCACATGTATGTGACCGAGGAGGAAGTAGAATATTGTATGGAATTATGAAGAATCAAGAGTCGGTTGGAGTACCAAAACTGCGCCATGGTGACAGAGTGAGTGGCAAAGGTTTGCGAAAAGGAACAACTAGGTTATTAACCCCTGACGAGTTGATGAAAGTACACCTATATGTTTTGCGGAATTCAGATGTGGTTCGCACATACATGGATATGCACATGGACACCACCAAAGAGCGTCACCCGGGTTGGTCGGAGAAGCAAGTACTTTCTGAACACAATCACACCTTCATTGATTGGTTATGCCATGGAGTAGTCCGAGACAATCATGGTGACACCTTGAACGGTTAGCCTTCATGCCTTCAGCAACTCTGATTTCTTTCACGGGCTATGACATGATTGAGTTTACCTTCTCAACCCTTCAGTGGGACACACACAATGTTACACAAAACAGCGGTGTTAGCATTGTTGCAAAAGCTTTGCATGTAAATAGCGCGAAGGATAAGAATATCATGTATGGGATCATGTGTTACTATAGTGTGATTAAGAAAATATGGGAACTTGTCTACACAAGTTTCAGGGTACTACTTTTCAAACGCAAATAAATTGATAACGAAGATGGTGTATCAGTATACAACCTAGGCTTCAAAGTCGTCGATTTGACCCGAACTCTTTCAACTGGAGATTCTTAAATCCTTGCTTCCCAGGCTGCACAGGTGTTTTATGTGGCTGATCCTTGTGATTCAAGAAAATCAGTGGTCATTCAGGGTAAAAGTAAATTTTTGGGAGATTGCTGTCAATCTTCAATGTCGGACATTATTTCACATACTCTACCCAACACGAGTACTGTTGGTCAAGAGTAGGTATTTGGGGTGGGGCTAGCTTTGAGGAGAGACCACGAAGAAGGGGTATGGATTGAGAGACACCTCAAATCAAAGAAGAGGAAAAAGAAGACATAGTTTGGGTCTAGACATCATTTTGAATAACCTTGTTGAATGTTTATCAGACTGTCCTTGTTGTAATGTAATTGTTTTATCCAAAGTCTATCCTTAATATCCTAAAAAATGAGGCATTGATTATGTTGGAAAACATAAAAATCGACATCGCAAACATGTCGGTGGACAAATCGATGTGGACAACATGCCGAATACGACTTTGCAAAGGTGAGGTCGCATAATTAAAATTGAATAGAATGTTGATGAAACGGAGATGTTGACATCGCATTAGTAGTCGATGCCAGATTTGGTGTGAAAGAATTGGTCACGACGATATTGTAGTTGTCCATTGGTCAAAGTCAATGACTAAATCAACTTAAATCAATTAATTCATGAGATGTCCCTACCATGTCAGTAGCCCCTCTGTAGAACCAATCTTATGATGTGCGATTATAGTTCGATGTTGCATATGTTCAGTTTTCCTTCGAAATCTTCACTACAAAACCTATTCAACTAGAACATGGAATGATCCATTAATTCCAAGTTTACGGTAGCCAAACACCTATTTTCTATTCTACTGAAACCATTAACACGAATACTAACATAGAATCCATATCACAAACACTAACATAGAATCCATAAAACACAAATCGTAACATAAAATCCAAATCACATCATGCCATGTCACAAAAGGGACCAAAATTATAGTGCACTCAAATCAATACAAATACTAATACAAGGCTTTCAATTAGGGGAAGGGGTGATAGGGGAGGGTTGAGATTATCATCTTCTAATGAATTTCCATAGTCGATACCTGTTTCAAATGCTTCCTCGCATCTTCATCTGACTTGGTCTTGGTCTCATCACCATTGGAGTCTGTGTTGCCTTCAGTGTCGGCTAGCCCCTCGTCCATATCCCCTGGTACCCTATCATCATAGAGCGATATCTCTTCCTCTTCTCCCGAGCCCTTTTCCTCATCAAAGTCTACTTCATGATTATGTTTAGCCCTCACGGGGTCCACACGAGGTACGTTGAGAGCATCAGCCAACATTGCCTTTAGGTCCGCTAACTCTTTCACCACCTGGCGCACTTAGCGTTTCATGCGACGCACAAGCGCATTTGTCTCTACCGAGTTCCTCATTATTATAGCCCATGTGCTATGTTTTATTCCTTCATGTGAAAAATTAAAGGATCGTTTACGTCCTAAAAAGGTTACAATTTAAAATAATAAACAACTAGAATGAGATGGGAATAAATGGAATTTCGTACCTCATCGTGGAACAGGAGTTGGGGCTTGATAATTCTTTCCTACATCTGTCTATGGAGTACCTTTGGGACTGGGCAGGGTAGGCACTTCAAGATTTACCTTGGGGACATTGCGATCAAACTACGTTCCCGCCTCCTTGTACCACTGCTTCTTGTCGAAATAGTTCCAATCATAGTACCCCGCCTGGATAATGACAGTTGATTTTATCTTCACACCTTGCTTTTACAAGAGGGCGGTGATGACGTTGCCATAGGGCCAGGTGCGACTCTTCAGAGAGAGGGACGCCATGTTCATCTCGTTGATGATGGTGTAACTGGGGTTGACTACCTCTTCTCCGTGATGTGGTAGTACAAGAAAGTACTGTTGATAATGCAATAGGAAAGATGTCTGACCGGTACAAGAATTTGTACAATGATGTTGTACATCATTCTCTCCTCAATCTCCAGTACATCAATCTTGACGGACCTCGGTGTGATGAAACCATTGCCCACTTCAATCTTGAAGTACTTCTCTATCATACAGTTGGGGTCGAGGGCCCCTGCCGAATCATGCTAACTGGCTCTAGGAGGCCACGATTCCCAGCAGTATACTTTCAGGGGCACAACTCCCAGCTGATCATCTCCTCCAATGGTGAACCCAATTACCTCGTTGATCACCTTCGATGTCAGCACCATAGTTACGCCATTCACTCTTGTTTTGTAGTTCTTGTTAGTCATACGCTCAAAATTGTCTTAGAACTCCTTTAGCTCCATCTTGTATGTTGACTTGTCGAGGAAAATCAACCACACCATTTCCGAAGGTTTGAATGGATGTAGGAAGACATCCAAGTGGAGACGTTCCATATCATCGGGCGGCATGCATCTGACCTCCTCCACCCTTCTGTTCCTCACAATTACAAAACGCTTCTCGTTTTTCTCGGTGAAGAAGTTTTTCTTGTCAAATGTAGGCAATAGAGGTTTATCAACGGTCCTCGCCTTTTTGGAGCGGGAGGTACTTGCGCTATCTTTTTGTAGCTTGGCCCTCTTCGTGGTTTTCTTCGATTGAGACATCTATTGAACACTTAGATATATGAAGGTTAGTCAGATAGACCATTCGGTGACTGGAATGTAATTTTTAACCGAGATCACATACACTTCACATAAGCGTCAACAAGACTGATATGTCAGTTGCGAAGTCGCATATTCATAGGCATGAATCTGCGACATCACAAGTAATATTGATGAAGCCAAAAATGTGTGCCAGGTGTACCCGAATGGCAAAAAACGTCATTGAAAGCAAACTAAATAAGCACAAGTTGTAAACACAACTAGTTTAACATCAAGCACAACATGTTTTGGGCACAAAGAAAACCATACATTTCCCCTAATCCTAAAATGACAAATGCAAAACCTAAAAAAAATGAAACCCCAAAAACTAATCAATGGAGAAAAAAATAATTCATTCATTCGTGTTGAACTGATAAGAAAATAACAGGAAGGAAATAAGTAATTGAAAGAAAAAAAACATTTGAATTAATCGCTGGAAGCATTCTTTACCTTTGTTAGGGTTTTTGAAGGGTTCCCTTGGAACTTATTGAAATTGAGTTTGGTTAAAGGGAATGAAGCAGATTATATATAACGGTGTGCAATTTATTGTTTAATTTGACGGTTTTGGAACCATTTTTTCCAGATATGAGAGTTTGGGTGCGACGTCGAGGTATGAGAATGTGAGTTGGTCGATCTGAGTGGTTTATATATTGTGCCGCTAACTCTATCATTTTAACCGACCTTGCGAATTTGCACCATATTTCGTAAAGGATGACAATGTGAATGGCAGAAGGGCGATGTCGTTGTTCATATATACTGGGGAAGGGGATTATTGTGGGCCCACTGGATTTTTGGCGGGCTAATGTCATTAGAATCTAAATCGTTTACCTGCGATGTCGTTCACTAATTCAAGAATACCGTACAATAATCGACATATCTGCAACGTCATTCATTACTAGACCTAGGCCGATTAGTACAACCCGCCCAGTGGATGTCACAAAATGGGCCAGGACATTAGTGGGTGTAGATTACATCATTCGATTTCGCACAAGGGTGTCAACATGACCAAAACGCGCCCGACATGCACGCAACGTCGTACATGTGTATGGGGTTTCAACCCAAAATGAATATATGTGAGCCCAAATACTAGGCCCAAGTTAAATAGTATGGAAAGTGTATTATGGAGTACAATTAATTATAAAAGTATCGAAAACATGAGAGTATTAAACACGTGTTGGAAAAACACATACTTGTGTAAGATACTTGACAAATTATGGCATGAAAAAGATTGCCCTGCTTATATAAGTAGAGATGTTATTTGGAATTACGATGGGGCAGGGATAAAAATTTTGACTCTGGTAATAGGGTTGACTAATCGTCCTCCTATAATGAAAATATGAAGTAATAGCTAAAAATTGATACATTAAGCCATCGGATGACATTGGCTATTAATAGGAAAACCAATTCTAACGTTTAGACGGGTAAGAGTAAAACCCTCACACATGTAATGATGTTAGCAGTTTGTCGGGTTTATAGTAAAATACTTCCTGATCAATGATTCCGTTACATGTAAGACTACTATGAGATTGGCTATCATTTCTTGTCGTAAATCATATTAGCATCAGAATGGAATATTATGAAACTCTAAACCATTGTTAGGCCTAGATGAACACGGCTACTCTACTAGCTTGCAACTTGCACTGGAACCAGCTAGTGTCTAACCTACAATTGTTAAATGTGGATGGCTATTACTGCATTCAAACATGAAACCTTATTTTGCTGAATGCCCTAATTTAGTCATGACTAGTTAAAACAAGAACGGCCAACACATTCACCAACCTTCAGCAAGCTTAGCCGTTGAACGAGTTATTGTCAAACCGTTATCCATATTTACAACTCACTTATTCAGGTTAATTGTTCGTGCCCATATAAGGAAAGGAGTTTGTAATTACAACATCATCATGGAATTTGACCTCGAATTACATCGGTAAGGAATATAAATGACTTTAACAAGCACAACCATCCAAAAGGCAATGTTCAAACCCTGGCATGCCTAAAACTGTTGTAAAAAAATAAGTTGAAAATGGAAAATTTATTTAACAAATTAAATTTGATGTTTTTTGTCCTCATGGAAAATTTAAAAAACAAAAAAAACCTACAATGCGAAGTCGCACGATGCCTCTTGCTTAGCAAGTTCAGGCCGAATAGTTGGTGATGTCGGTTACTCAAGGGGGAATGGGTCATTAGGTCCATGGACAAACCAATGGAAAGCCAATGAACATTTGCCTTTACCGAAATTGCGAGGTTTATCTCATATCTCGAGATTAGACCGACATATCTGCGATGTCAAACATTTATATGAAACGGGCCTACTGGGCCATTTTTTACCCAAAGGTAGACCTAAATTCACAGAGCCGACATTTCGCATTAAGCGTGCCACATTACAGTATTGACGGGAGAATATATTTATGGGCCATACTGGTAAAGAAAACCCCAATTTTTTTGAAAACACATTTATTGCTCGAAATAGCGCCCTCCACCTTCATGGTCCCCAAAGTTCTTCATCAACAAATCCTTTTCCCTCCATAACTTAACAAACAAAAACACCCAAATCCACCCCCAACATATTCACAAATGGAGAGAGTACTCAAGGATAAGCAAGAGCCCATAATGGGAGGTGATTACATGAATAGAAATAGTGGTAAGTTTCCATCTTTTCAACATGATGATCGTAATGTCAATGTGTTTACATCCCTTGGGCTGTATTTTTGAATGATTATTTGTTATTTCTATGTGCCTTAATTTTTATTTACTTTCTTGTACATTGTGGAGTATATATACATTTAGGGTGCTATGGTTTCATTAAACATGTAATTTTTCTATTTGTATATGGTGTACAACATGAGGCGAGATTTCATATAGTGATAACATTAAATGATTCAATTCCACCATTTCCGTATTGTGAAGATCAGTCTCATGAAAACCTAAGTGTTTATTTAATGTCCATACGAAAGGTTGGAACATAATTTTTTAGGTGTTATTGTTAACCCCGAAAAATGGAAGTTTCTTAGATGTACTTGTTAACCACTATAAAAGGAAATGACCCAAAGAAGGGGGATTTGAATGCCTGAAAAAGACATAGGAAAGGCTGAGGTAGGGCAGTTTGCAAAAAAATGATTGACATTTCTTTCATAGGACATTTCTTGAAAGAAAATGTCCAATGAAATTTGATCACATCAGGAATGCCATGGGCAGGGAAAGATATTGGTGGGCTAGTTACATAGGTTTGGTTGCTAGGACAAAGGTAGATATCTTCTTGTATGAGTTGTGCCCTCGTGTTGACGATGCTTACAAGGCCAAACTATGGAGGGCCATGTAATATGCCTTCGAGATCGAATGTGATGATATGGAAAGATTGAAAAAGATGACCATACGATGCTTTGGTGAAAGATGGAGAGATTTCAAAACCAAATTGGCGAGGGATTTTGTGTTCAGAAGGAAGAAGAATTGCAACTCAAGAATAACTGTCTGTGCATACTACTTGCTGAACATGTTGATGGAGAGAGCCACATTGTGGCGGAAGGTAAATTTTACACATCTATACAAATGCATCATTATAAGCCCGTCGAAAATGATAACGTGGTGGTCAATGCAACAAAGGTCCTCATAGATGGTGTAGTTCTTCCATCCCCAGAAACTGAGGCAAGGACAGTGAATTGGTGTTGGGAATGTTTGTGGAATGACCCATTCGTTGGGTGGATATTTTGGATAATGAGCCTACAAAGAAGGTATAACATGATAATTGATATACTATTACTAGTAAGTTGAGACAAATATTTCGTACATACATTTTTAAGGTTGTTTTAATGTAGATCGAAACAAGGATTAGTAGCCCGGAAAAATTACCCAATCCATGTGGGGATCCTAAACTGACAAAGACTCGTGTTTAAAAAATAAAGCCACAACCATAGAATCCCTCTAAGGATAGTTCCCTGAAGAACATCCACACAATTGTTACTGCACACTCTTGCTCATGTTTGTACAAAATTCCCGTGGAAGAAGTGAGTATTTTTTAGTACAGGGTAAATCCTATTATCTTTAAGAAGGATTTGAAAGATTTGTTCAATTTTAATAATTTACCACCCCCGATGATGCAACTACATTCCTTGTACGTATTAATGCATTACCCTAACTTGAATCATCGATATTAGTAATACGTGTAGCTCTTGCATGTTTATATATAGGTTCTAACCATGTATGTACAAGACTAGCCATGTTTATAGGATCTTGCATGTACAATCTGTTTCCAAATTTAAACGTTGGATAGGGTTCTTTGCCCATTAAAGATCTAACATGGCCATGTGGCGATGGAAATCGTTTGGCCCATTTGATCTCGCGGTTGATGGAAAAGGACAACCCCATACACATCACAGCTTATTACGAGCGGTGAGTCATCTCCACTTACAACATTAGTCTTTTTTGGATTCTATTAAATATTATGAGATTGTATTGAATTAACAAGGATTTCATTTTTGTAGCAAACATTGGATGGTGGCCATCATCGGTTTTCTATCAAACACGGTGTTCTGGTAAGATCTATTACATCAAACACCCCCAGAAACTATTTCATTTGCAATTTCTAGGGTGATGACATATCACATGATTACCAAGCACAAAGGATGCACTTGGAAGTCCCTCAAGGTTACAATTAACTTCAACATTGTAAAACGAAATAAGGATTTGCTATAAGGTACTTAACTATGTGTTTGTGAAATATTTATCCATTCGAATAGCATAAAAATAAGTGGGCGCATGGGAAAGCGTTTACTATTGCATGTGCTTTATGAAGGACTTGGTCTTGTTTGTGAGAGAGAATGAATTTGATCTACAAAAGGTATGTATTATTCTAACCTATTGAGTCTAAACCATAATATCCCGACTATGCACAACCTATTTATCAATTATGAGGTTACTCATTGTTGTAGTATTTTTTAGAGGACAGAGAGCCTCTCAACTTCTTTGCATTGCTACGGGTGAACTGTTGAACCATTTTGGGAATTCTTGTAGTCTTTTTTATTGTAATCGCAAAGAAGAATCCAATGGTATGATCTAATGACACCAATTATTCTTGAATCATTTCCAAAACCTGGTCCAAAATTCTTCACCTCTACTTTTGACTTTTCCAATGATCGATCTCCATTAAGCAAACAAAATATTTATGATTGGACCAAATCTTAGAGGTAGAGCACAGTAGACACTAAATTATTACAAAATTGGGAAATTAGAGTAAATAACCACACAAGGTGATTCGAACTTCTGATTTGATAAAATACCTAATAATCTAGTCATCCACCAACAAAACAAGCTAAAAGGGGCATTAATTGTGTTAAGAAAATAGCAAATCTACATCTCATCAAATCCTCCACACTTCCCTAACTCGCGCTCGGGTAAGAATGAATAAAACCCCAAGGTGGTTTCCTAAGCTCTATTTCCCAAAATCAATCAGAACTATTATTCCTAGAACTACCCTAACAAAAACCGTAAAGGCTTACCAACCCTCACATCACGACCTAAGGAGTTCTATTCCACCAAAACAACAAAAATTCATGACATTATAAGAATTAAGTGTAAAAATACAAACAAAAACAAGAGGCAAGCTTACTCACCCAATCAACCAACAAATAAGAGAAAGCCCTTCACACATTTCAATTTCTCTCATTTTGCATAAGAGCCCTCTCGGGTTTTCGTCATAACCACTCTTTTCTTTCACAACCCACAACTCACATTTTCCCACACCTTAAAGCCTCTCA
>JAULKM010100407.1:0-10515 GCA_032355605.1 Rubia tinctorum
ACGTTTTGACTCGTGGCCTTCAATCTTCTACCATCCTTGCGAATGGCCTTCAATACAATACTCCAAAGTGCTTACGAACAATCTACAAATTAAGCTTACAAAAAGAAATCTATATGCTCGTAAGGACCAAAATTCCATTAGACTCAACTAGGTTGCAACATGAAGGATTTAGATACAAAAACTGGAAACGGTCATCTAAAACCCTTATGATGTAAACCTACCTAAATCTAGCAATCTTGCAACAAAAATATAACAAAAGAGATGACAAATGCTTCGGAAAACACATGCATTTGTCGTCACATCCGCTACACGTAAATTTTGCTTACCGTTGTTGTAGTGTGTAACTTACCACATCATTAGCTTGCAAATATGACATGGAGATGCTCTAACATCACTATATTAAATGTCTTTAATCTCATTCTCAAACCATTAACTTCTTTGAGCAAGCCCAACATCTTCCCTAAAATTTTCTCTAGAATAGCGAATGAAAGTCAATATTCCCTATATATTTTTTACTCAACTCCAACAAATTCCCTATTTTGCATAACTATACATTTATGACGCTAGTTACTTTTTCATCTAAACCTAAGACTTCATTTTTAATCACTCAAAATCTACTATAAAAAATAAGTTAGTTTTTAAAAACAATCAATATAAAATTTTGATGTTAATTAGAAACTAGTTTTCTTTTCCCTTTTTTTATATATTCAACCAGTTTGAAATAAAAGGTAACAACATCCAAAAAAATCAAAGAAATTATAAACTATAAATCAAAGAAATTAATTCCAATTTTATAAACTAATCATTATTGACAAAACCTTACAAATTAAAAATATAAATAAGCATCCCACATGAGTTTGAGATTGTAGTAGTTTTCTCTAAAAATAAATTGTTGGAAGTCGAAGGTACATTTTAGTAGGAATGGAAGAGTGAGGAAAATATGTGACTTGAATTTTAATAGAAAATGAATATCGTGTTATGATTTGATGCATTCAATTGGAATCGCATTAAATTTTCCTTCCCTATAATTGTTTTCTCTTTCTACAAATATAGGGAAGGAAGTTCACTCTCATCAAAATCCCTATTTTAAGGAATGAGATGGGAAACCTGTTAGAGTTGAAAGTTATGTAAAATGTATAAAATCAATGAAAATCCCTATTATAGGAAATGTTTTAGAATTGCTCTTACGAAGAGCAAACATCACATTCATAAAAAAGATCATGCAAACCTCCCATTCGCAATCATGGATATTGTGTCTTCTTATCTTAAGGAATTCACCTACTGATGGGAACCTTTGTGAGATATTTCTATTAGAAATAACCTTTGTGAGACATTTGATCAAATGAAAACAAATTATTGAAGTAATCTTTTTTTTTGCCCCGTTGGAAACAAATTGAGGCAGACATCACCCATAATTTATTTTATGTAGTGTTTATTCAGTGCACAAACATCAAGCAACATCACATTCACATGCACAAACACTACTGCATGATCCATGAAAGGGGAAATAGTACACACCCTTGTGGTCTTCCATTATAGTTATATATAGGTGTACAAGAGATGTAAGCTAGATACAATGGATACAATCCTAAGAATACGTACAAAAACTTCTAGAGTACGAATACGTAAAGGCTGTACAATGAACAAGAATAATCTGGACACTAATAGAATATTCTAGAAACTAACACCCCCTGATACTAAGCATGGGATTGGACGACACACACAACTTGGATAGAAACTACTAAAACAAATGGCGAGGTGAGCCCTTAGTAAAGATGTCGACAAGCTAAAAAAAGAAGAAGAAAAGTGAGTAACACATACCTTGCCAGATGTCACAAGTTCACAAACAAAATGATAGTTTATGTGTATAGGCATCACCTTTTTATGCGCCACGGAATTTTGAGCAAGGAAGATAACACTGTTATTGTCCCACAACACTACCAGAGGAGAAGCCAACGAGACATGAAGCTCTCGTAGAAGGTTACAAACCCCAAGTAAGCTTAGCTGCAATATTTGTTAAAGCGTGATACTCAAACTCGTAATAGGATCGAGAGACAGTAGGCCGTTTCTTGGCCCTCTAGGAGACACGATTTTCGCTGAGAAAAATGGCATATCCATTTTTGGAACGATTAAGTCTCGAGACACTGATCCCAATCGACATCAGAGTAGCCAAGAACAATAAGAGACCCAGAAGAAGATCAAAAGGCAAAGCCATGATGGTGTGTACCCTGAGCATATCGAAGAATTTGAGTGACATTCTGATGAGGATCCTCTACTCCGTTCACTGCTCCATTTGTACCCGTTTCTCAACTGCATAACTCATCTAGTCTCAAGTTTTCCAATCCTACGTTATATTGGTTACTTGTTGGAGCTTTAAATTATCTCCCCATTACTCACTTGATCTTTCTTATGCTGTGAATTCTGTTAGCCAATTTTACACTAAATACATTTGTACTACTCTATTACATACTAAATACATTTGTACTATCCAAAATGAAGATAACCTAGATCTTTAAGATAACAAAGAAAATGGCGAATATAACCAAGGTCTTTAATGGAAAATTTGCAGGTTGTGCGGGAAATGAACTAGAAAATGAGTGTAAGGTCATCGCTAGTAACAATAATGTCATCAATGTAGACTAAAAGATACAATAGCTGAGTGCTACAAACATAGATAAAGAGAGAATAATTAGCAAAACTACAAATAAAACAAACAGTCTTTAAATAATCACTAAAGCGCTGGAACCATGCCCAAGGTGCCTGCTTAAGTCTATAGATAGCCTTTCGAAGGAGACACACACGGTCAGGCCGTAGAGGATCATGATAACCAAGGGGGTTGCTCCATATACACAGGATAGTCAAGAAGACCATTAATAAAAACATGTTTGACATCCAATTGATGAAGAGACTAGTGTTAGAGAGTGGCAATAGTGAGAATAATACGAATATTTGATGCTTTGAAAACAGGGCTAAAAGTATGAGTACAATTAAAACTCGGTATCTGAGAGAATTATTGGGTAACTAGATGGGCCTTATATCGATCAAGATATCCATCAGAATAATACTTCACATGATATACCCATTTGGATCCAACCATATTAACACTGTTAGGGCTAAGAACTAGATCTCAAGTATGTTGTTGATCAAGTGCAAGCATCTCATTATCTATAGTTGCCACCCATTTGGAATCTTTAAGGAAAGACCGATACCCTTTAGATTCCAAATGAGAAAGATGAGCTGCCAAAAAACTAGAGACATCATAGTCAGGAAAGGTACGTTGATTGGAAATGCTTGTATGAGAATGGATGATCATCAAATGATAAGGTCGTGGTGGTCAAGGAGAATAATCAATAGAAGAACTAGAATCATCACTAAAAGAAGTTGAAGAGTCAAGATCAACAAGTACTTAGGGGGTAGGAACCACATGAGTTTCAGAATAGGGACATAAACGACAAGAAGTGGATGAAATGTAGTCAACTGGTGGAAATTCCAACCACGTTAGGATCTAGAAAAATTGATATATCAAGGGATAAAAGAGAAGTTGATGATGCGCTGGTAGCATATGGAAAGCAATGTTCATCAAATCATGCATATCAAGTAATGTAAATCTTGCGAGTGGAAGGATCAAGACAAGGAAAGCCTTTATATTTCGAGTTGTACCCTAAGAAAACACAAGGAAAACTTCGAGGAGCCAATTAATGAGTAGAAAATGGTCTAATAAAGGGATAGAAGTGATAACCAAATGGATTGAAGTTAAAGTAATCAAGAATGTGGCCAAACAACAGTGAATAAGGTGAATCACCATTTAACACCATAGTGGGAAACTAATTTATTGGGTAAAATGTCGTGGAGAAAGAATTATTCTAGTGATAAATTGGAAGATGAGAATGAAACCGCAGAGAGAGACCCCTTTCAATAATGTGATAGTGCTTCCGTTTAGCACGACCATTTTGCTCAGGAGTGTCTAACAAGAGATCTAATGGTGGACCCTTTTAGTTGTGAACGAGGCTTGTAGGCAATGATTAAGAAGTTAAGTCCTCCTATAACTCTGAAAGGTTTTTATAGTAGTGGATAATTAGTTTTCAACTAGATTCTGGAAGGAGACAAACACTTCATAAAAATCGGACTTCCAGCGCAAGGGGTATTACTAAGAGAACTAAGAGTAATAATTAATAAAAAAAAATAGTAGTAAGTTCAAAAATAATAGGAGCAGTCCCCTACAAGTCCCAATGAACAAGAATAAGGACAGAAGAAACCCGTTAAATATTATCAAAAAATCAGGTCTTTTGCTTTTAGCCATTTCACTAGCAGAGCACAAAGATGGCTTTGTCAATAAGTAATTGAAACCAAATTTAATTTATTCAATAAAGAAATAGTCTGAAAGGAAATATGACAAAGTCTAGCAAGCTATACCTCAAAAGATGCCCATCGCCTATTGTCTTAATAGAGACCATACTCACAATGTCCTCGACTCATGACTTTCTTTATTTGTCTCCCGACTCAACAAAGGATTTATCATCAAAGGTAATAATAGCATTCAAGTCCTTTATAAGCTTGCTTATGGAAAGTAAATTCTTGGTAATCTGGGGAGCAACCAAAATATGGGAAAGCGATAAAATATTTGAAAATAGATAAGAACAAACATGTATAATGGGTAGAGAATGACCATTGTCAACATTAATAGAATGATTACCATTATAGGGAATAACAATGTCAAGTCCATTGGTTGTTGAACTGAGATGATTAGTAGCACCGAGTCACATACCAATCAGAGGACTAATAAATAGCTTCATTAAGAGAGAGAAATGATTGAAAGGTTTCAACAACATTGGCAGAATCATAATGACCTAAGGTCATCGTGAACTTTAAATATTGAGTAGCATAATGTCCAAACTGAGAACACAAATCACATATGGGAGTGTGAAGGTGACCACCATGACCAACAAAAAGGTATCATCCCCTATAGTGACGACCACGATCGTGCATGGGTGGCACGTGAGTCTCACGTGCCAAATTCCCAAAGCGATTATAACCTACCACTGGCTAGGAATAAGCACAGAAAGGTATTGTTACATGCACAGAAATTGAATGAGAACATCCAACCACACTCGACAGAGATTGGCTAATATTTCATGGCAGGGGATTGTTGGATTTTTTCAATGATTGAAAAGATATGACTACTAACAATGAAGCAATGTGAACATATGACTTCAAATTCCCAAAGTTTAAAGGTATATGTAGAGATGTGTTATTTCATTTCAGAGGTTGTAAGGATCCCCAAAAATCATTAGTCTATAAGTAGAGAAGTTGTCTTCTCTTTGACAAATACAACCATAATACAAGATCCCCAAGAAGAAGTCAAAAATGAGACATGAGAGTAGTACTCAATATGAGAGAAAACCTCACAAAGAGGGGAAAAATGATATCGCATTAGTCTTAGATAATTCTTGGTATTCGATCATTTGTTCACTTGGGGTTGGAAAAATGAATACACACTTTTGTCACTTCATTTTACCCTAGATTATATTTGTTCTAAATCACATGCACACAAAAAGGAACAAATAAAGCCTTAAGTAAAGTGTTTCTTACATGACTTGAAAGTTATCTTATAGTATATTCTCTTGAGAAGTTATATGTTTTGCATGTTTATAAAATAATTCGTCAACATCAGTTCATCTCAAGTTTGATTCAGCAAAGTAACGTACACCAACAAATCTGACTACTTTAAAAATTGAACCATGCTCTTAAAATTGAAAATTAAAGTAGCATTTTTACTAAATGTTAATTGCATGGTTGGATCTAACCAGAGTTGTCAATCTCTAACTCAAACCCAGAACCTGACCCGGATTGGCACAATCAAATTCAACACGAAACCCGATCTGACCCGAGAAATATGGACCCGACATAGCCAAATTCAACCTGAAACTCGATTCTGACCAAAGAAATATAAACTCGAACCTGAACCCGAGATGATCGAATTCAACCCAAATATGACCCGAGAAATAAGGACCCGACATGGCCGAATTCAACCCAAAACTTAATTCTGACACGAGAAATATAGACCCAAACATGAGCCCGATACAATCAAATTCAACCTAAAACTCAAATATGATCCAATAATCTGGACCCAAACCCGATATCAAACCAAACCTGATCCAACCCAAACACGATTCAACCTGATATATCAGCTATATAACCCTACATGTAATCAACCCAAAAATGATGTAGTTATGGAAAGCCACTAGCATTTAATATGAAACCATATCAACTTGGTTATGAGTTAAACTAGCTAATAAATTCTTTATATATAGGGGGGATCTGGTGAGACAAGTGATTTATGTGAGACTAAGGAGTTATGTGAGACGGCCATTTAATGATATAATCTTAGCTAATATTAGGAAATATGGATCTTCAAAACTTAACAAATAATCTACTAAGAAGATAGCAAACTCCACACCGAAGAAGCCATTATTAATGGAGTGTAGAAAACAGTAAGCACTGATCTTCTTGGTTGCAATCTTCCTACTCGATTCCCTCAGCCATGTGCATGTGCATAAATACTGTCCATCTAGGTGTTATTTTAGCTCTTTGACAATTTCTTGACGAGTTTGCAATTGAAAACTTCGGCGTCTGTAGGTTTAGTTAATAGGTTTAAGATGCTTTAATTATATATTGTAGGTGATTTAATTATAATTGCAGGTACTTGAATTTATGGTTGTAGGTGATATATGTATATGTTGGAGGTGCTTTAATATTACCTTGGATGTGTTTCATGTTATAATTTTTAGGTGCTTCGTGTATGTTTTGAAGGTGCCTTACGTTATACTTAATGTATAACTTATAAGGTTTAAAGTTATTCTTGTAGGTGCTTCACTTATAACGTACAAGTGCTTAAAGTTTAAAATGTATGTGCTTCATGTTATGCTTTTAGGTGATTCTTATATGCCTTGAAGGTGCTTCAAGTATAACATATAGTGTTTAAAGTATGACTTGTAAAATTTTAAAGTTATGCTTGTAGGTGCTTTACTTATAACGTACAAGTGCTTAAATTTTAACATGTACGTGCTTCATTTTATGCTTATAGGTTCTTCTTAAATGTCTTGTATGTGCTTCAAGTATAGAATATAATACTTAAAGTATGACATGTAGGTGTTTAAAGTTATTTTTGTAGGTGTTTCACTTATAATGTACAAGTGCTTAAAGTTTAACATGTACGTGTTTCATGTTATGCTTATAGGTTCTTCTTATATGTCTTGAAGGTGATTCAATTATAGCATATAGTGCTTAAAGTATGGCTTGTAGGTGTTTGAAGTTATTCTTGTAGGTGTTTCACTTATAACGTATAGGTGCTTCAAGTTTAACTTGTAAGTGCTTTGTGTTATTCTTATGAGTGCTTCGTGTATGTTTTGTGGGTGCCTAATGTTATACTTAAAGGTGCTTCGTGCAAGTTTTGAATGTGCTTCATTTTATTCTTATTGGTGCTTCGTGTATGTTCTGGAAGTGCTTTATGTTATACTAATAAGTGATTCATGTATATTTTAAAGGTGCCTCAAGTATAGCATGCTTCATGTATGTCTTGAAGGTGATTGAATCATAACATACAGTGCTTAAAGTAGGACTTTTATGTGCTTAAAGTTATTGTTGTAGGTACTTCACTTATAAGTCACAGATGCTTCGCTTATAATGTGCAACATCTACGTGCTTCATACTTCTCTATGTACTGCCACTGGTTTAAGCACATAATTAAGGGTATTAATGGAATATAAGAAGTTAACACCAATACTGTAATATAAAACATAACACATGTAAAAAATTAATAGCTGAAAGTATCTAATCAGTACATGGAATGGTATAAACCATTGAGTGAGAGCTAAAGGATACCACAGAATCTAATCAGTTCTTGTTTTATTATATAATCATTTACCATAGAATCAAATAAGCTCATTCCTTGGTAAACAAGCCCATTGTGGTTGCATGCATAAAGAATGGACAAAAAGATAGTGTCATTTGGTTTAAACCCATCCTGCAGGCCTTTTATAGCACATCTCCAGAGCAGTATCCCCTAGGTTTTGACCCCGTGACTACCATATCCAGTTATGATAGTGCTCCAAGAGACTGTACCATATCGTGACATGTTATCAGAACACTTTTGTGTTGTGACATGTTACCAGACACTTTTTAGCATTGTTCAAGTTACCAAATTATCAATACATATCCACTAATGTCGTATCGATCATAATGCATGATCCAAGATAGCTTCTGATGACAAAAGTGTGGATGCAATTCCCCTGCTGATATGCCCCAATGGAAGCACAAGTATGAGAAGAGAGACAACTGTTATTGAATCTGGTTCCTTGTGAATTGTTCTCATCTCATTAAATAGACACTATGCTTCCAGACGATTTCCATCTTGTGCATGAGCTACACCAATTGCATTCCAAAATACCAACAAGTTGCATTCTTTGTAAAAATATCAAAGCTAAAAATCAATTGTTGTAAAAAAAACCAAAGTTGAAAGAATACGAAAGTTGAAATCAACTCTGTTTGTGTTGGGTTATACACTTAAGAGAACAGTAGCATCATTAGAAACTAAGTTCATGGTTAAAAAGAATTTGAAATCAGCATCAACGTCATAAGAAAAAACAAGTAGCATCAATAGTGAGCATATATTAAAAAAAAATCAGCAGCTACAACAACAAATAACAAGCAACAACAGTAGTGGGCATAACATCAGCAACATAAGAGTGCAAACACCTTCAGTGAGCAACCATTTACAAACAAAGACACTAATTGGATACAATTTTGAAGATAGGCTTTCAAATGCACTAATTGGATACAATTTTTGTGAATTTAGCAGATAAAGAGGGGCTTATATATACAATGATTTCATATGATAAAACAAAATAAAATGGAATCCCTTTTGACTTGCACCTTATAATTACTATTTGGGAGCAACTTGCAAATATGCTTCTACTTTCCTTATAGTAATTTCTTATTGATCATAGACTAGTGGGAAAAAAAAGTGGAATTTAGTTTAATTAATTACACCAGCGGGGCATGATGATTGTAATGCATACTTTCACAATTTTTATAGGAATCATTTAAGTAAAGCACACATTACTTTAGTTATATTGCATTTTCAGGTGAGAACATAAATATTGATGAGATCAGGCGACAAAAAATCTCTTGAAGACAAGTTTAACATGGATGATGGATCATATGAATACCGTGAAATATGCAAAAACAATCTTGAACTGTTGAGTGGGTTGTGCCTATCGAATTCAAGTGTTGAGCAATTAAGAAGTGATTATGTAGGAAAGGCTTTGTCTAATATTTATACTTGGTTCTGAACATTCAGGGAAAATCAGAAATTTATACTTGGCTCCGTCCCTCCGAGCTTTATCTATCCAAAGATAGAAAAAAAGTCTCCCCACTACATCATCTACCTCCACTGGCATGCTCTTGATAAGTTCTTTAGACAGGTTTTAAGATCCATACAACTGACGTTGGCTTTATAAATTGACATAAAAACATAAGCAATTGTGACATGAATAGTGATATGGCTTTCATATAGTTGACCTCTTGTTTTATACTTAAACAAGGCCAGATTCAAGATTCTCCAAAATGAAGCTTTCTGGTTTAATAATATACATGAGTTTTGGGAAATAATTTTTTTATTACAATCAATAGGATTCAACCTAATTGATAAACTCTTACAAGAAGAATCCACCATAGTGGAGAACACAACTAAGATTATAAACCGACCCCTATGGTCCCTTACCTAATCACATAATTTAACACTCAGAGACGAATGCAAAGCCTGCATAAATCACTACTAGAAAAGAACCAATTCACAAAGAGATTCCCAATGGAGGAAACATAGACATACCTCGAATCCTTCATGAATATGGCCATGTAGAGCATCTGTCAATCAGAGAAGGATACGATCAATGAATCGGAGGGCTCGTTCATCTGGCGAATGGAATGGGATTTCGTAGAATATTAATATGTTTTGGCATAACCCGCCTTGACCCGATAAGGATCCACGCATCTTTAATGACTTTAATGAGAGAATAAGAAAAAATTTCCATCACATCTCAACCATTCACTTAAACACGTCTACAATCAAGATTTAGTTTCATATAACTTGGCTGTCTCACATAAGATTGGTTGTTTCACATGATCCCAATTCATTGATGTGTGCGATTAATATTGTTTATTTGGGATATTAAATTGAGCTTTTACGAGGATAATGTGCACTTTACGTGTGTTTTATGTGCAGATTTAATTATGGGAGAATTTTGGAAGTGAAAGCAAGAAAGATGAGATATTGAAGAATTTTGGAGCTTAAATGAGAGCTTAATACTACACTCTTTTTCCCAACGGGTTTTTTAACGAGGTAGTATGCTCAATGGATAATGAATTCTCATTATTCCAGCATTTGAAGAAAAAGAAGAAAAGAAGCAATTAAAAGAAAATGAAGATTGGAAGAATTAATGAAGAAATATTGCTTCT
>JAULKM010100408.1:0-10515 GCA_032355605.1 Rubia tinctorum
AGTAGTTAAAGTAGTGAATAGGTTGTGGATTCAATGATGGATAAGAGGTTCGGAAGCGGATATCTATTGCCCCCAAGACTTGGTTGTTTGTAGTTTTTATCCTTTTTATTAGCTTGCTGCATGATTAGCATAGTTACTTAACCTTGTTAGTTGTGTTGTCTTTACTTTCATAACTTAGGAAAAATAAACCCAAAACCCCCTCTTTACATGCTTTAATATATATGTATATATCTATATCTATATCTAGGCTTATATCCAACCTTATATGTGTAAATGCTTAGGAAAATTCCTCTTCTCCATGGAGGACCTCGACTTGCCACTATCTACTTAATTGTATTTGGTAAGCATTTAGGGCTTATAAATTGTATCTTTGAGAGGTACAGTGACAACCTCCCAATTAACAGCATAAGGTCAGCATTCTTTTAAGTTTTAGTAAATGGAAATTCTTTTGAATTCTTCCCAGCTTCAAGGCGTTTAAAGCAATGAGACCCCTTATCTTCTTTGTTTTTATACTAATGGCAGAATCATTTTCAAAATCACTGAATTTATATTTTCAATTTGCTGAAATACCTTACTACAATCTTCTAAAAACATGCTTAATCTAACTCACCCTTTCTTTGCTGATAATACAATAATCTTTCTTAAATACACAAAGTCAGGAATAAAAAACCTCATGAGATTCTTCAAAATTTATGAAAAAGATTCTGGACAAAGATTAACTATGAGAAATATTCCTTTCTCATATCCAAAACTGCTACTCCAAGAATAATCAATCAAATCAAATATGAAACACGAATGGTTCAGGGAAAGTTTCCCTTCAAATACTTGGGCTCCTGTATTTTTATTGGAAGAAACTATAATTCCCATTACCTTAACTCTATTAAGTCTAAAATCTTAAAGTGGAAAAACAAGCTGCTATCACAAGCAGAGAGGATGGTCTTAATTAAACACGTTATATCATCTATTCCTCTGCATATCATAACTGTTCTTAAACTTTCAAATCACAACATCAATAAAATCCACAAGATGATTTCTTAAACCTACAAATCAAACCATCAATAAAATCCATATGATAATGGCAAATTTCTTCTGGAAGACCAAAACATCAGTAAGTCAATCTGGAAGAATATGGAGATCCTTTGAGAAACTTTGTTTCCCCTTTTCTTTAAAACTATGGTGGAAACTTTAACATGGAGATTCTTTATAGGCAAAATTCTTGTGGTCAACACTAGTTAAAACTAATGATTAAAACCTTTTCTTTAAAATTATGGTGGAAACTTCAACATGGATATTCTTTATGGGCTAAATTCATGTGGTCAACACCAATTAACCACCAAACAACAAGAACTTTGAAAATAATAAAGGAAGTTGATGATCTTACCATTAAATACATCCTGGTCCAAATTGGTAAAATATTAGTCTCTTTTTGGGACTCTAACTAGTTAGGTTTAGGACCTCTAATAAATTAATGGAATCCAGAAGTGGAACTGCCATTTCCTAATCTTATAGTTGCTGAATTTTTAACTCAACCAACTCCTTTTCTGAGTATCCTTCATAATCAACTACCCAATCAAATCACTCATAATCTAAGCCAAAATCATATTCTATTCCCAAATTATGAGGATAAATTGATTTGGAAACTTAATCCAAATGGACTTTTTTCTCTGAAATCTGCATTTGAAGTAATTAGGCCAAAAAAGAATCAAATACAGTCTATCAACTATCTCTGGTCTTAATTTCTTCCAAAAAATAGTATTATTAATTGGAGATTATTTAATAGACTTGTTCCATTCCCAGATGTGCTAGAAGATTTCACATTCAACATGCCATCAATTTGTTGCTTCTGTAAATAAGATTCTGAGAGTATTCATCATTCTTTTAACAATTGTAATGTTATTAAGAAGATTGGGACAAAATTGATAAAGTTTTTGACATCTCCGCCCAGTCTTTTGAATACCTATGCGATAGACTCTTTCAATACTTGAATATTAAAATGGTTTCCCCTGAGTTTAATGAGCTCATTAGAGTTATACCATGTTTTTGTATTTGGTTCATTTGGTTTGCAAGAAAAACTTTTTTTTGACCAAATAAAGCATAATGCAAACATTATATTCAGGAAAACCATGTGGAAATTGAATGATATACTAATTGGTTTTGATATTAAATGTATGTGGAACTTGACATCTGGGATTCCAAGAGTATTGATATGCAAGCCAAAAAAAGTGATTGACAGGAAGATAGTTCACTGGAAACCTCCTCAACATTTCAAATTAAACTTTGATGGGTCAGTACTCAAGAATGGAAATGGAGGTATTGGATTCATCATAAGAGTTTGCAAAGGGCAGCTTGTATATTCAGCATCAAAACAAATGCCAGACAGTAGCAATTTACAAGCTGAAGTTAAGGCACATCAATATGGTTGGAAGCAGCCTTGAATTGAGAGACCAAACACATCCAAATCGAGTGTGATTTTTAATTAATGGTGGAGATAGTGAGGAAAGATTTCAGAATACCGTTGCAATGCACAAATATCATTCGTCAAACTTGGAACCTTCTTCACAAATGTAATGGTCTATTTCATATATCTACAAAGAAGCCAATAGCGTCGCTGATGCTTTAGAATTGCTTTCTAGCGCCAAAAAGGTAAACTATTTCTTGTTCTTTATAGGTCTTCCTAATGACATAAAAGGGATGATTCACATGAACTCGATCTCCTTTCCATATATTCAAAAATCCAAAATAAATCTTAATGTTTTCTAGAGTGTATTATTTTAGTGGTATTTTAAAAAAATGAGATTTACAAAATATGTCATCAAGTCTCCCTTATATCAGTTTCTCTGCATTAGAAATTTTACTATGAAGGCTTACTTTTGTAGAACAGGGTACCGCTCTCTATTTTTTGTGTTGACATGTACTGGAGTTTAGCTAGCAATTTTTTGGAGCTGGGCTGCTGGATCACAATGGGAGACAACCAAGATTTTTTGTCGTTTTGAATTTCTTTGAAACATTTGCTGCTTTAATCTCGTCATCCTGCTTCACTCATATTTTGGTGAAAGTTTATTTAATTCAACATATTGCTGCTACACCCCCTCCGTATCAAAAGTAAATCTCTTCTAAGGAAGGGATTTGCGAGGGACTATTATGGGAGGTCACCACTTTTTGTTAACACATGGGTGTGGAGACAAAAAAAAGTGGGAGACCATAATAGTTCTCAAAATGGGATTAGGGCCATATCATTTGTTAACATGGGTTTTGGAGACAAATGGTGTGGAAAAAAGCTACTTTTCTATAGCGCTTCCACTTTATAATATATAGATGTTCATAGCCAAACTCAAACATATTTACTCTTATTGATTTTTTTCTTTAGGGCCTGGGGAGCCTGATAAATACCCCCTCACTAAGATGATTTTTTTATTAAAAAATAATGATGTATGACATTACATTCGATTGTGTTTGGCGTTATATTTTTGTAAAAATAATTATATTGATATAATGTTGTTTATGTTTAGGGATGATTCATATGAAGCGGTTCCAAGGGAGAATTGTTACTCGACATTCGTGACTACATATGTGTTTCCTAGTCAGATAGAAACTTATTCCTACCTACAATGAAATGCCCGTCGTGTAGGATTTGAAATTTTCATGTTGTCTTACAATAAAAATGAGAATGGCCCCAAAGGATATATTGTATTTCCAATCGAGGTCAGAATGATAAGGCTGTCGATATGAGTGATTTAGATGTTTTCCCACATCGACAAGAAGTTGTGATTGCCCCTTCATGATTGTCATGCGAGAGAGTAACACAGAGGAGGGTTGGAACATTAAACCTTGTAAAGATTCTCAGTGAGGGACAGACAACCACCTATTTTCACTATACGCTGAGGGGAATAGATAGAGTAGCGAGCTTCATCCTGAAGCAAAACAAATGATAAGAGACTTGACAGATGCTGAGAAAGCTCCGAGGCATATAATTGTGAGCCTCAATCGTTCATATCCCAATTTGAATCAAACCATTAGGCATGTATATAATGAATGATAGGCTTACTGAAGAGAAAGGCGAGGCAGGTGAAATACAGATGAGAATTGTTTGCACCTTGCCACCTCTAATGGGTAACTTAATAGTCACCGTGCAGCTACAGATGGTACTTTGACCCATTTATTCATATCTCATACCGAAATTGTTGTGAACTTCAGACTTATCCATGGATTATGGTCATCGATTCAACGTAAAAGATGGATCAATATAGGATGTCATTCATTGAGATGGTTGGCATGTTTCCATGTAACCTGAATTTATTGATCGCCTATGCCATTGTCTTCAAAGAAATGGCAGATGCTCATGAGTGGGTTCTTCGCGCACTGAGAAACTTGCTTGTTGATGGGCCGTTCCTTGAGTTGGTAGTCACAAATCATGATCCGAGATTGATTAGGCCAATTTGGGTTGTGCTTCGGGCTTGAAGCATTTTCTTTGTACTTTGCATATTAGCAAGGATGTGGAGGCACATGTTACCGTGTTAACTGGGAGTAAGAGGAATAAGGCATCCTTAAAAAGTGGTGCATAGTCACGGGTTTGTAATGCCTCCACCATTGCTGCCTACAAAACATCATTGACAAATTTGAGGGTAGGTCGGTCATGGAGCAAAGGTGTAATTAGTTACGTTCAGACAACATGGCTTGACCCCTATGAGGTGAAATTTGTTTGGACATGAATGAATAGATTTCTTCATTTTGGGAACAGAACTACATGTCGTGTCGAAAGTGTAGTTACAGACATCTACTTGTTAACTGGATACAATATGGAGGTGTGTCGACCTTCAGATAGCCGCCTGGATTACTAAGATCAAGGACAACCTCAAAAAATCAATGATGCACACTAGTAGATTGTATCTTAGATCCCTTTTTTAAAAAAATCAATAATGTGTCAAAATATTGCCTGGAGAAATTGACGGTTGTGCAATCAAGGATTGCTAAAATTGTAGAACAATTTCATGCATATTGTGGTTGTGTACTACGGACGGAATACCATGTGCTTGTGGTATGCAGACGATAATTGATCAGGGAATCATCTTATATTTGGATGACATTCATCCACTGTTTAGGACACTGGTATTAGGTGATGACTCGCACAACATGGAAAATATTTTTGGGGGTGATCAGTCAATTGGAAGAGCTAGCAAGTAGTGACCCATCAGTTCGCCAATGGGTTTCTAGTTACATAGAGGGGCAGTTGCATCCATAGAACTGTGGCATTAAAGAGCCAGATACTATTACGAGGATACGTGGTAAACAAAGCGAGTAGATTTTTTGGTCAAGATCTACTAAGTGGTCACCGAGCTACCACAAGCACGTGAATAGGTGGTACGGGCCATCTCCTAGCAGGCGTAGTTCGAGGTCTCCAGGTCGCGGTTCATCAGGGAGTCGACATGTTAAGTCTGCTAACCATTCTCAAGTCATGTTATTGTAATATCATAATGATATTACTCGCTAAGGGTAAAGATATTGTGTTATGAACAAAATGTTTCTCCCACAGCGACATTCCCCTATCTTTAAAGTGTCCCCCCACATTATCATGCATTACATCGAGGACTGGAACAATGTTGAGGGTGATGGAAACTATGGCTTCAGATGCGTCGTAGATGGTTTCCATGTAGATGGTGAGGATGACTCGTCTGGAGTGCGTCGGGAAGTATTTGACGAGTTATCGACTCATTGGCTTGATTATGTTCCCATATATGGTTTGAATTGGCCTAATTATCGACTCATTGGCCTGATTATTTCCCATATGCGGTTCGAATGAGGATGTTGAATTAGCCTTATTATCGACTCATTGGCCTTATTATGTTCCCATATATAGTCCCAGCCCACCCAGCGTCTCCCCATCTATTGAGACCCGTTCACCCCGACCTACCTCACCAATGCCAGCCAAAACTTGACCAACCAACCACAACCCTCCTCTTGAAACCCAAACAATAACAAAAAAAAAAGTAACATTTTTGGAGATTCGGGCAATATCCGCCGGCAGCGGTCGGTGGTCAGCAGCGTTCGTCGATGGCGGACGAGTGAAGGTGGTGAGCAGTCGGCATTGGCTGAGAAGGAAGGGATGGACTTTTCTTTCCCAATTTTTTTACCCAGTTCTCTTATTAATAAAATTTTTATCCCATATATCGTATAAAAGATAAAGATAAATCAATAATATGTATATGTATTTGGGTGTAACCTAGTAATATATAAGGCGTAATTTAGCAACACCATTTACATTTCTTGATTAACTGTTTCTATGAGTTTGTACTCGAGTCATCCACAAGTATGTCTGCTAACTCTTTTTTTTCTCTTTTGTTCTTTCGAATTATTAAAGATGAACGCAAGTTCAATTCAAGAAATTTAGAGTTCTTAGTTACATGGACCCTATTTAAATGAACAATGTTAAAATAATTTTTTCTTACTATTTATCTTATTGTAGTCAAAGATTTTTAATATTTTCAATGTCATGACTTTAATATTGGATACATTATTTATTTATAAATAATTGATGAATTACAACTGTTAATATTTTTATCTTCATTTTACTAAATTACAATAAATTGTTCAATCCTTTTTCATAGTTTAATTATGTAACAATCAATAAAAACAATAAATATAGTACCAATTTAATGATAAGTGCGTAACTAAAATACAATATTACGTTGTAAGTACTCGTATTTAGAGAAAAAAGTGTTGTAAATAAAATGAAGTGACATCCAAAAAATCATTAACAACAGAAAATTCATTGTAATATATTATTCTTTTACAACCAAAGTACAACCTTGTTGTAAAAATATACATAACTATTGTCGCATTTTATATGCCTGTGTAGGTTATATAGTGGTATATAAAGCAATTTTTTTGAGTTGTCTTGTTGCTGATGTTGAAAAAAATACATAATTTGATCATAACAATAAACCCTAATCACACATTTGTACATATGTAGGTACATGAGATTAGAAGCGATAATCCTTATTTCTCTTCCGCTATGATAGCTTTCTCTATCTTGCGTTAATTAAAACTATTATCCAAAAATATTGCAAACTATAAAAGAACTAAAAGAAGAAATGGGACAGTTAAGATTTCACTTGTTTCAGTTTAATTAACAATTAATTGCAATCAATACACATAAATTTCATATTTTACTGTCTCTTACATTGAACTTGATGTAACCTACTAGCTTCACCAACATGAAGAATTTATATATATATATATATATATATATATGTAATGCGTTTCAGTTTGTTCAATATATATAATCCACAATATTTCTTGTCCTAACATAATTCAACACAATAACATTCTGATCTCTTCTTTTATTTCTCAGCTCACATTGTCATCTTTGCAACAAAGCTTTTACGGGAATGAAAAATCAAATGGAGATCCGATCTCAATCTCTCCTTCCTATAATCCTTGTGTCATTCTTAATTATCTCTTCAATTTTCAAAGTGTCAGTAGCTGAAGTAGCCCAAGCCGATGACTACATTCCACTAGACGCTAGCGCTAAGTGGGTGCAAGCAATCGGTCGCTTCGCAGTAGATGAGTACAATAAAGAAAATGGGAAGACATTAGCAAAGTTTGACGGTATTCAATCTGCTGGTAGAAAAGAGGTTGGAGAGGGAAAGTATGAATACCATCTAACAATTGAAGGGGATGCATATCCATTTATTATACAATTTTATGAAGCTTTTGTCCTGGGCAATAACACTTCTGGAGACAAACTTGTTCGTTTTCTATTAAGCGATGCGTGAATTAGGGCAATTTACTGGTTCCAATAAATATTATTACTGGGATTGCATCCATGCATACAATTCATGACTGGGTCATATTAATATGCACATAATATAAATGTATATATATATATCATGAATAAAGTACTATGTAATTTTTATTTTAATCGATAACAAAAAATTAAATTAGTTTTGTATTTTATAATACATTAACCTTCGGACACTTCACTTTTCTACCCAACCATTTCTTACTATTTAAGAATACACTTATTATTGGCATCTAAATTATATGAGCACACTATGATTATACGAATTCAAATAATTAAAGTTAAAATGTATACACTAAACACTAGCCAAAGTAAGGCCATGCGTCCTTAAAATCGGTTCTAATAAGTTACACAATCATACTCACCAAATTTAATTCTTATATGGTACCGGAGTAACATACATATGGATCTCTATTTTGTTGGATAAATTAAGTTATATTTATAATATTACTTATATCTCTATTTTTCATGGATAAATTAAGTTATATTTATAATATTACTCATATGCCATTGATGGTAGAAAAGAATATTGTGTAAATGCAACCAATTGTAATTAGAACAAGATTAGTAAACGTTACAAGTTTTCTCAAGTTTTATTGTACTGTATATGGTTCCTTACGTTTTGCACACGAAGAAAATATTAAGCTCTACTATTTAATTTTCATGGATAAATTTTTAGGAGAAAGTCTCAGAAAATGCAGCATGTTCATAATCTTATGGAAAATCCACTATACTTTTTACCTTAAATGTTACAGTTTTTTATAAAAAAAATATTGTATTTTAAAAGCTAAAACAAGTAATAATGTGTGTTTGAGTGTGAAAATATAAAAATATAAAATATAAAAAGAAATTTAATTTTTTTTATTTAGTATGTAACTTAACAAATGCTGTGTATACTGTAAAAAAATAAGTGCATTGTCCATAAACTTATGGTCAGACCACCTGTCTGGAGACCCACTCATTTTTCTATAATTTTAAAAAGATTGATTCGAACGCATTTCGAACTTGTGTATATAAACCCCTGTGGGACAATATATGCGTTGAAACCCACAGATTTTACTCATATTAGTTGGTAAATAAACCCATATGGGTTCATATATTGATTGAAACTCGCGAGTTTTCCCATTTTCAACCCCCGGGTTAAATCACTTTCAACCCGCAGGTTGAGCCGGTTTCAACCCGACCCATTTTGACCCAACTCATCTTTTACCCTTTTTTTTTTTGCCCGATAGTGAAGCTATGGACCAAGATGGCAATCACCTTCCTGCTATGAAGTGGAGGTTCTAACAGCAGCTAGGACATCGTGCATTACTAAACATTCTGTTGAAAACAAGATATTAAATGAACAGAGATGAAAACGGAAAGATTAGTTATACGGAATGAGTGAATGTATTAACGTCATGTTTGGATCTGGAATTTCAAGGCCTTAAATGCGGAACAAGAATGATTGCGATTGCACATTCGTACTTATTATCCAGAAATATAGTACATGGGATTCAAGAGCTTTTACATGGTTGCCTGATTGGGGTGATCTTCTGGTGATCTGCACAGTTAGGAGGAAGAAAAGATTATCCAAGGGAGCGCTAAATCACAAGCTGAAGGGAGATTATAGACACAAGTTGAACAAAACTATATGCATATTTTTTTTCCAAGAAAACAAAATAATTGAATCGCATTGTAAAGAACATTGAGGGATATAACTAGATGATTGAGGCTATATCAGATCACCACCAGTAACTCAATCCCCCGTGAACAACTAGTTGTGTAGTATGAATGCAGGATTAGTTGATTACATATTATTGTTCAATAGGAAAATATCTTAGCTAAAGTTAGTAGCATGACATTAATAGTAGTTAACTGATGAGACGTCAAATGCATGTATTTTTCGAAGTATTTAACATCTCTTTTATTGTTTTTTGGTTGGTAGATTGTTTGATTTAGTTAGGTTTATATCATAAGGGGTTTAGATGACCGTTTTTGGTTTTCGTATCTAAATCCCTCATTTCAAAACCTATTTTGAGCCTAATGGATTTATGTCCTTACGAGCATCTAGATTCTATTTTGTAACATCATTTGTAGATCGCTCGTAAGCACTTCAGATTAGCTCAGCGAAGGTCTTTCGCAAGAATGGTAGAAGACTGAAATACACGAGTCAAAACGTGGTAGTAGATAGGTGTGTTGAAGAAAATATCTAACTTTGGAAGATTCGAAGAATGACACGGCCCATGCACAGTGGCACAGCCCGTGCCATAGCTCATGCTGAGGAGTTGAGAGTCAGATGACGGGGTGCGCAATCCAACACAACCCATACTAAAAAACTGCACGGTTTGAAGATCCAGACGACGGGACGGCAAGCTTTCATGTTTCCCACGATCAAATGGTTGTTTGAAAATTTCCAGCTAACGGGTCATGCAATCCAGCATGGCCCATGAACTTAGAAGATGAAGAGGAATGCTCTTGAAGAAGGGTAGTGCTAGGGGTGTTCAAATTGCCCGACCCGACCTGACCCCACCCGTTTTGACTTGGTCCATATGGGTCGGGTCGGGTCAGGTCAATGTCCCATTTGGGTCGATGTGGGTTGGGTCAAACCGGGTCGGATTTTGACCCAAATCGACCCGTTTTGATCTATTTGCAATTTTAACCCATTTTCTTAGAAAAAACATAAAAAAGAATTAGTTTAATACAAAATACCAACCATTAATTTAATTCATAAACAA